>CAMDTW010000531.1:0-29556 GCA_945910005.1 Isoperla grammatica
TGGAGCCTTACATACATATAGCAAAAGAAAAAGAAAATCAAAATTCATCATCCTCTACAGAATTTCTTGCACTTCCTTTTGAATGTTTTTTTTTTCATTCAATATTCAATTTGTCACATGTCCTATATTAGGTGTGACATGTGTCCTACTACATCACGTTGTAAAGATTAAGAACATTTGATAAACGGAAAAATCTAGTACTAGTACTACTTAAATAAAATATATTTTAATTTGCAATTTTAAAAGACCGAAGCCGAAACCGGGTGTTCCCCAGGCAGTTGGATTAACATAGGTATTTCTGTCAACAGAGAGCATCGTATATCGGTTTAAAGTATGCACAAGACCCAAGACCCAAGACGTCGTCCCTGTTATTTATATGTAGAGATATATTCCTGAAGAGGTCACATATCTTGCAGGGTCGTGCGTGAGTAATGTGGCCCTTACCCCGTGGGGGGGGGGGGGGGGGGGGCGATGCTCAGTATATTGAGAGCGAGCTGGATGCTGACTTGAGGGCGCAATTGTTTGGATTGTGAGAGGATTGCAAGAAGAGGATTAAAGTGGAGTGGGCAGTGGTCGCGCTTGGGAGACCCAACACAAATCTTGCATAAGATGGAGGATTCACAAATGATGTTTTTCGTGAATGGTTAACCCCTTTTGTCAAAAAATACTAAACTTAATATATTGAAGCAGTGTTTTATGGATTGTATCACTCAATACTTATATACACATACAGTCATCATCATACATACAATACAGTCTTTATTGTGTAGGAAAATAATGTATATTAATGATTTCCAAAAAATATTGGATCGTTTAGATCGGTCCCCAGTTTAGTGATCAGTATGAGACCAACTTACATCGACCTACATATTGTGCGAATCCCCCCCCCCCCCCCCCCCCCCACCGCCTGACCGCCCACTCCCTCTGTTTAAAGGAGCATTATTATTTATTGCCAGCATGATGCAGTATCAAAATTATTTTAAAAGACAATAATTTTGCTATATCCACCACGCGAAGTGAAGGAGAGAACCCTTCTTAACCCAACACTAGTTGCACACTTGCACTGTTATTATATAAGACGTTAAGCCCAAATATCAATCAATTGCACTGTTATTCTCCAAAATCAATGAAATCTTTGCGTGAAATGGCTAACAAGATTTGTGCAGAAAAGCTATACTGTCATTCATTGTCTTTATTTGCGTCGCGTGGTAGATATAGCAAAATTATTGTATTTAAAAAAATGTTGATACTGCCTTATGCTGGCAATAAATAATAATGCTCCTTTAAACAGTGGGAGTGGGCGGGGGGACGGGGGCGGAGGAGTCAAGGTTGTGTGAAATATTGTGAACATAATTTTTAAAAAACAATGGTGTGATTGTACGCAGAAATTTAAAAAGAAATCATGGTTTAAGTATAAGTTTGTTTTTTTCAACTTACGAAATATGAAAATATAAACGAACATTTGAACCAACGTTATTGGTTAAGTCTAGATGATGTTATGTTAATCCAATTTATTAATATTGGCGTTTTTTCATCAGTTCGCACTGGCGGGTCTATTGCATTGTTGTGCATTGTTGTTTTAGTTGTTGAAGGCGCACTCAGTGCGGACGTTGGTAAACGCCATATGTAGGGCCTAAGTACTGGGTTTAGATATATAGAGAGCGTACGTGTGGAAGACATCAGCCAGACAACGGACTGTATTTCACTACAAAGAGTAAAAACCTCTCGAAGTGTAAACACATTCAAAGGCATTAAAGACGCCCTGAGCACTTCGCCCGTAGACACCACCCGAAACTCAACTCAAAGACCAACGAAATAAATGCTAAACTCATTCCTTGTGACCATCCTAGACCACCTCAGTTCGCCCACAAGGCATTGCGACCGGAAGTGATACCGAGGCGGTGTTTTGCATTCGATTACTTCCGGTCTGCCGGGCCCGGGGCCAAAGAGCCACCGGGACATTGTGAAACACCTTTGAAGTAAAGTTACGAGTCGAACGATGTTCATGTAAAATGCAGCACGTAGAACGGAAACCGTATTTTCGTTGATTTGAAACTGTCTATGTGAATTTTCCAGTCAATTATCTGGTGACAAAAGATTCTAATTGGTTCGCGACATTTCCATTCATCTATCGACTCCACGTAGGCCTAGTATAAACCCATGGCCTAGCGCGGGGAACGACGCTTTCAATTGCAGCTGTCAATATCTGACAGAAAACGCTGTGAATTCAATAATTTGGCGAACGTTCGACTGCAAACTACGTGTTAAGGGTGAAGCAAACATCAATCACAGTATGTTCAACGCCTCGTGTTTCTCGCTAGGCGATGAAAATATACCTTTTTCAGCATAGATCTAGGACCCTTAGATAGAATTAATCACGGTTCTCTAGATCTTAAGTGTTTTAGCACAATGTTTGCTAGCGTCGACGCCGTTTCTTGTCAAAAATGTTTCTTTTTTTTTTCTTTTTATGATGACAAGAATGGACAATTAATAATAATAATAACAATGCACAATAGTGGAAAATACACCTAAACATAACATTTTTACAAGCACCTATTCCAAATTCACGTTGTAGAAGGGCTAAGACGCGATATTCTAATTCGGGCGGTCATCGGTTCGATACCTGTCACCGGTAATCTTGACTGAAGGTTTATTTCGAGGTTTTCCTCCGTCCTAAAGACGAATGCTGGGATTGGGCACTCGGACATTCCATCCCAAGCACCCTAACACAGTGGTTCCCAAAGTTTTTAGATCCGCGACCCATTTTTGATAACGAAGAACATTCGCGCCCTACCCATCGGAGGAGGTGTATAGTGGGGGTTGAAGGTGAGCTTGAATTTTGTTTAATTTATTATACATTGATAACAATGCACAAAAAACTGATCTATTTACCATGATGAGAGTGTGGGAAAGGTGCACTTGTTGAAGGTTTCTGTTGATCTCATCAATGTGAGTGATTTTCAGACGCAAAGAGTTAGACAGCTGTTGCAGTTGGTTCCAAAACTTGGTTTTGACTCCTATCATCGCTGAAAAACTAATTGAGATCAGCACTGTCAAAGCTTCAGCATTAAGAGTAGGACATGTTCATTGAACAGACGGACAAAATTATGTTAATTTTTGCAGTTGAAATGAAATCTTAGCTAGTTTGTTCAGATCGATGGGTTTAGTCGCAATCCCAGTCGTCGTAAAGTCTTCACTTTCTAATGGCCCCTTAACTTGAATACTTACTCCAGAGAGCAACGGGAACAGATTTTTGTTTATATGCACAACCTTTTAAAACCCCACATCATCTAAACCAAACCAAACTGAAACAGAATCTTTTTTATAGTGACATGTTATAACTATTGTTTTCTGATCAGAAAAATAACCGTCAAATCAAACCGATACCCACACAATATATTATATTTTTCTTTCTTTGTATTGGTAATTGACGTTTTGATAATATCAGGGTAGTAATCCTTCAAATGTTTGGCTTTGAAAGCGCTCCCTGCTGCAGTAGGCGCTGTTCCCGATTCCGGAATTCGTATTTATGTATTTTATGTACTTGTCTTTTGTATTCATTTTGTATTTCTACATATAAGTGAAAACAATTACAAAATATTTTCGCGATCCACAGTTTAAGAAGCACTGCCCTAACATCATGTAGCTAGTTAGTCATGTGAAGAGGGCATATCAGGTAAAGCTGGTGTGCACACTATAGCAGGTATTCATACGAAACATTATTATTACTAATATGTTTATAAGTAATTTAAATACATTTTTAAAATCCATTAAATAATGTACATAACATAACTTTATGAAAATTTCATGCAATTAACATCGCTTTTCCGGCTTTCTCTATACGCACGCTGTTTCAGCGCATTCAACAGATTCCTTGTGGTCCTCCACATCTTTGTAAAATGTAGTATTCAGCTTAATTGCTAGAGTCAACGATTACTGAACTGAAGTGTTTAGGCTTCGAACGTCAATAGTCTCGGCCACTGTGTAAGAGTTTCCAGGTATTGAATATACAGTCGTAAATAATCACTAATTGACGTGTCAGAAGGAGACAATTAAGTTTGTTCAATTGAACTCGACTTGTTATTATTCTGTAAACATGTAACGAGATAATTTAGGCCAACTTTAGACCCGTCTGAAGTAAATTAATACAACTGAAGAAAAAGGAAATGTTTTCTATTAGACTCGGCTACCATGTCAGCTTGAGAAAAGATAGCTTGGGGTAACTATAACCAGCAATCAAAGAGATCAACATGAAATAAAGGTTCGAGAGTTTAACGTAAAGCATGTTTTCCCTTGGGGCCTTTCAACGTGTTTATATTATCATATCGCCCCTACTATTCCTGCTGCCCTGATATTTACGTAACTTGAGGAGACCTCGTCACAAAACTGCCGATGAATCGCCTTTAATTCCGCCGAGCATTTCATTAAATGAACAGTTCTGGTTTAATAAGGATGAAACATGACGAGCAACTGGACATGTGTTTCTACCAATAGGGGACTGAAAAGCTTGAGCAAATAGTTTGTGTTCACATAAGTCAGAATACATGTGCACTATTATGTACAACCCGGTGGTGTCCAACGTAAAGTACGACAACTTTATATCCTACTTCTCTATTTCTTACCATATAATTCAAACTACGACATTCCATTGGTTACCTGAACGGTAGGCGTGGCCAAACAGGCTTGTGCACTCCACTCAATGCAACGGTGGTTATAAGCTGTACCCGAAATACCCCTCTTTTGGTCAGAGCTGGACAAAATACTCAAATATTTGTATTTTAGATGCAAAATACAAAATACTGAAATAAATGTATTTTAGATACAAAATACAAGATACTTTTAGAAACATGTATTTTCGATACAAAAAACATTTGTATTTTCAGAAATATTTACAATAAAATACATTTCTCTATGCAACAACTACAACTACCGGGAAATAAAGAACAACCAAAATTTTGTTCTTTTAAAATTTTGGATGTTGGTTTAACGAAAGCAAGGGCTTAGTGTATGTCTAGAACATTAATTTATTCATCATCATATTGTAACGGACATTACAATACGAACAATGATGGTAGCACTAACTTGATTCAAATTACACTCATTGCTGCCCATTGGCCATTGGCTCGTCGATCGCAAAGATGTATTTTGTTGAGAGAAGTACTTTGTAAAATACAAACTACTTTGATAAATGTTTTTTCGATAAAAAAAAGATACTTTAAGCTTGGGTATTTTCGATACAAAATACAAAACACAAGTGTATTTCAAATACGTATTTCAAATACATGTATTTTCGATACTGCCCAGCTCTGCTTGAGGTTACTAACTCCATCAAACACTTAAGTGTTTGGACAGTTTGTGAAGGAATGTCCAAAAGTTGTTGAATCGAACAAGTTGGACCATGTACAAGAATTTCTAGACAGTCACCTAAAAATTTGAGATAAATAAGCTCAGGGCCAGTTTCACCAAACTTCAATGCGGCGGTTTTCTGTTAATTGCAAATCAAAAATGGCGCCCAGTAGAAGCCAACATGCATTTTGTATGTAATGTTTGTTGAAACCATGGTAGCAATCCGAGATTAGTAAATCGGCCGATTAAAAAGTTTGGTGAATTCGGACCTTACTGGTTTATGAATAAAAGTTAATATTTAAATACCCATGTGCATTTGAACTACACCCACTATCCAGTATCGCTTAGCGGTTAATAGCGATTGTTACGTGGTTCAACGTCACTTTTTAACTATCTTTGTACGTTAATATTAATTTGATTGGCTAAAAGGAAATATGGGTTTTACTATAGCCAATCCCTAATGAATCCCTAATCTGAATTAGTGTCAATAACAAAATACAAACATTACTCGTTAATTATACTAATTCCATCGTAACTAAAATCTATCTCAACCCAGCTTGGTAGTAGTCAAACCGGTTTATCTTATCTCCAGATTTTGTGCAACCCTAATTGTAGCTTGGCGCTCGCAGCCCTTTAACAGATGAAGGGAGACAGCTTTCCTTATTGATTAACAAGATCGGTCATATACTGGAAATAACCACCAACACAATATTATCGGCAACTGAATTATCACTATCACAATATTTAAAATGACAGTAAGTTTTGAGTGGAAGCTCTACTGCGAAAACTGGGCCAGTTCTTAGCAAAAAACAACGGCAGCTCGAACAGGTGTTGATTCCAAGATGCTGTATTAGTATTAGTATTAGGATTACCGATCATGCACGATAAGTCAAGAATATCGCGCACGTGGTCACAGTGAAGGAATCTATAGAGGTCGGTAAAACCCCACTCTTGCACTGGTATTTGCCAGTTCTCGCACTGTCCACCTGGCGTGAGATAAAGTCTAGTCTGAAACTTACCTCATATCGTTATCTATCGTGCACGCTGTTTCAACTAAAATCAACAGATTCCCGTCGTTGTTTCACACGTTCATACAGTGCCTAATTAAGTGCGCAGCTGGACACTGTTTGCGCAGTTGCAAAAGTCATTTGTGATTTGCGCAGTTAAGAATTAGTCTTTAAAAGAACTTATAGAATAAAAAATATAGTTTATTTGTATTTCATTTTTTAATCTATAGGGCTTATACTAAATCTACAAGTAAGTTCAATTTCTGAACGTCTATTTAACTTTGTATGTTTTCTGAGGTGGTAAGCGCTTGGTGAATCGTGGTAGTAAATCTAATAAAATGTATTGAAGTATACATCTCAAGCCATTTAAACACGTTCTTGAAAAAAGGTGAAAAAAAAAATCCCCTGCGGGGCTAACCTGGGGGCCCTCGCCCCCCAGACCCCCCGGCGCTTTGCCTCTAAAGACTTGTTTGCGCAGTTCCACTTTTTCCTTAAATTTTTAGGCACTGCGTTCATAAAGACGATATTCCGCTTAGTAGAGTAGAGTGCACAGTTTTCTCATTAGTCACGCCCGCTGTGCTAGGGGTTTACATGTAGGCCCTATCCAAAGTCGTATATTATCCCTAACATGGACCTGTTTCAAGTAGAAGCTACTAAGTAGAGAAGTAGAAAATAAAGTTGAGTAGGCCTGCTATTGCATTAGGTTATTTCGTAAAACATGTGACTACCCTATAAATACATTGGGGCACTTTTACATTTGCACGCACTTATATCACAAAACCAATAACACGTTTTCAACATTCATAAGAAATGTATTAGGAGCGGAAAGAAATGATTGACATTTTTATCAGCAAGGCAACCGTATGCTTTACATCCAGCATATTAGATGTTGGCGAACACATTGATTTCGTTTCGTCTTCTCATCTGTCTGTAAATATTGGTATTCATCACAGAACAGATCAACAAACATACGAGTTTCTGACTTTTACAGAGTACAGTCAGTGCGTATAAGCAAAGCACCCATATTACATGAGTCCACTAGGCAGGCCTACGGTAAACAGATGTGAAGCCTGGGCTGAGGAGTCGGCCCCTACACCTAGGGGCACCCATTGTAGCTATGGATTTGTTTTGTTTATGAGAAATAACATGGAAACAACTGTTACTTTGGTAACAAAGGGCGCCCCTAGGTGTAGGGGCCGACTATGAATTCCAACTAATTGAGAAGGCGCCGGTTTGACACACACATACCACCGGTTATCTTTACTGAAGGGTTTTAGGAGGTTTTCCTCAGTCCAATGGTGATTACTGTGATTAAGACCTATTATCAATCAACCCTCGGTAATTCATACTCAGCTATCCAAACATTCTAGTACGGTAGTCAGCTGAGAAGGCCACACGGTACAGTCCAGCCCAGGACACAGATTCACAATGTGGACGCGTCGCGTGGCTTGGCCCGGCGCGCTACCGCGCCCCTAGATAATGAAAGCGTCGCGTGGCTTGGCCCGGCGCGCTGCCGCGTAGTGGGCGCGTCGCGTGGCTTGGCCCGGCGAGCTGCCGCGTAGTGGACGCGTCGCGTGGCTTGGCCCGGCGCGCTGCCGCGCCCCTAGATAGTGGACGCGTCGCGTGGCTTGGCCCGGCGAGCTAACGCCCCTAGATAGTGGACGCGTCGCGTGGCTTGGCCCGGCGCGCTGCCGCGCCCCTAGATAGTGGACGCGTCGCGTGGCTTGGCCCGGCGAGCTAACGCCCCTAGATAGTGGACGCGTCGCGTGGCTTGGCCCGGCGAGCTAACGCCCCTAGATAGTGGACACGTCGCGTGGCTTGGCCCGGCGAGCTAACGCCCCTAGATAGTGGACGCGTCGCGTGGCTTGGCCCGGCGCGCTGCCGCGCCCCTAGAAACCTGCTCATTACTGTGAGTGCCCTCCGATCAGTCTTCCAGCCCCAGCAGAGAACCACTGTGATAAAACTCACGTGGATATTCGAGGAGTATTAATTGAGCGGGTTGAAATATGAGTAGTGAAGTTTTATCGCCCTTCATTAGACTACCCATACATCAGCAGCGTGAAGCGGATCCGTTAGTAACATGAGCTTGTTTAATCCCTATACTAAGCACTTTACCTACCTACACGTCTGATTAAGCCACAATCCTACACTTGTATCACGCGTTGCATAAAGTGCTTTATTATTATTATTATTATTATTATTATTATTATTATTATTATTATTATTATTTTTTTTTTATTATTATTATTAATATTATTATTATTATTATTATTATTATTATTATTATTATTATTATTATTATTATTATTATTATTATTATTATTATTATTATTATTATTATTTTATTGTTGCAATATATACAAACTCGGTCAAAACCGGCATAAACATGTTGTACGGACACAAATGTCAAGTATTTCCATGTGTTTACCTTATTAAAATCTACTTAGAACTACTTAATATATCTTCTTCTTCTTCTTCTTCTTCTTCTTCTTCTTCTTCTTCTTCTTCTTCTTCTTCTTCTTCTTCTTCTTCTTCTTCTGCTTCTCAAATGCCCACATTTGGCTATACTACTTAATATATCATTGTCCACATTATTTTTTCCAAACCGAACTGTGGATGCTATGTACGGTCGTGGCCGATTTGTACTCATCCCAGCATTCGCTCTTTGTACGGTGGAAACCACGAAAACCACCATCGGGATGGAGAACTTCTTGAAGTCTTCATTCTTCTCAGTTTAAAAATTTTCGCACTATCCTACACGTGTTCAAAATAATTGCTTTTTGCATCTCGATGTATATGTTCGGTTGGAGACCAATTAGTTTAATACTGTCATGGAGTTTACGTGGAACAATGCCATTTGCTGATATAATTAACGGTATAACAGTTACATTATTCTGCTTCCACAACCTTTTTATTTCAATATATAATTCCTTATATCTGTTTATCTTTTCCCGCCAAGTTGTCTCTACATTGTGGCATAAAGGGACGGCAACATCAATTAAAATCGTTTCTTGTTTCTTCTTGTCAATAAATATAATATCCGGTCTATTGTGATGTATGGTTTGGTCTGTAATAACTGCCCGGTCGTAATATAATTTGTAGTCTTTACTATCTAATACCTTTTCAGGCTTGTATTTGTAATACGCAGTGGTTGTGTTTATAAGTTTATACTTCATGGCTAATTTTTGATGTACAATGTTTGCAACTTGGTTATGCCTATGAAGATAATCTGTTTGACAAAGCATTTTGCACCCAGATACGATATGTTCAATTGTTTCGCCGTTCAAATTACATTTTCTACATTTATCTTCCACTGTGACGTCTTTCAGTATGTATTTTTTGTAATTGTTAGTCTTGATTACTTTATCTTGAATAGCGATCATAAATCCCTCTGTTTCGCTGAAAATGTCCCCGGACGTTAACCATTTGTTCGATGCTACCCTATCGACGCTATCCTTAAGAAGTTCTTTATAATGTCTGCTATGTAACGTCTTTTCTGATATTCTGATCTCTTTTGCTGTGTCAGAATTTAGTTTTTGAAGCAAGTTTAAATTTCCGTCATTTAAATTGAGGGGAGAAAGCGACTTGTCTGCCGATACTATAGCTCTATGAAGTTGTGAATGTGGGCATTTTGTATAAAAGTACTTTCTCAGAATTTCAATTTGTTTATAATATAAATTGTTTAAATCAATCAAGCCTCTTCCCCCTTTTTCTCTAGGTAGAGTCACTCGTTCTATTGCTGACTTAGGGTGATGACTTCTGTATTTGGTGAATGTTGTGCGGGTGAGAATTTCTAGGGCATGAAGTTCTGTCTGTGTCCAGTTAATAATTCCAAATGAATATGTTAGTACCGGTATAGCATAAGTGTTAATTGCTTTGATCTTGTTTTTACCATTCAATTGTGTTTTTAAAATGGATCCTATTCGTTTCTTGTATGCAGAAATTAGTTTACTTTTCATCAGTTTATGATCAATTCGTTTAGCCTGCGCAAATCCTAGATATTTGTATATATCTTCTTCGTCCATTACTCCAATCCGGTTGTCTTCGTCAATTTCAAACTCTTCTAATTTCGTAATCTTTCCTTTGATGACATGAAGTGACTTACATTTATCAATTCCAAAATCCATACATATATCTCTACTGAATTCTAACGTTGAGTTAAGAAGATTCGTCATGTGTGTCGCATTTAAAGCATATAGCTTGAGATCGTCCATGTAGAATAGATGTGAAAGTGTGTGGCAAACCGTATTACCGTCCTTTATCTTGAAACCATGTGTAGATTTGTTTAGTATATGAGATAATGGATTTAATGAAAGACAAAACCATAACGCACTAAACGAGTCACCTTGAAAAATACCTCGTCGGATGTTAACTGGGTCAGTACATATCTGCTCTTTGCCTACGTTTAACTTTAATGTTGTTTTCCAACTCGTCATCGCTGTCCGCAAAAAGTTTACTATCAATGGGTTTACTTTATAAATTTCCAGTATCTGTATTAGCCACGAATGTGGTGACGAATCATACGCTTTCTTGTAATCAATATAGCTAACGTGAATGTTTCTCTTCTTGTTGAAAGCTTGGTTCATTACAACAGAATCGATAATTAATTGTTCCTTACACCCTTGCGACAATTTACGACATCCCTTTTGTTCTTCAGCTAATATATTGTGTTCTTCGCAGTGACTATATATTTTATTTGTAATGCACGATGTCAAGATTTTGTAAATAGTAGGTAAGCATGTAATTGGTCTATATTTACTTGGATTTTTGGTGTCATTATCTTTTGGTTTAAGAAATGTTATTCCTTCAGTAAAGAAATCTGGCAAATCCTTGTCTCCTAATATAAATTCATTAAGACATTTAGCAATCTGGGTGTGCATGTTTGAAAACTTCTTGTACCAAAAATTTTGAATGTTATCGTTACCGGGTGCTTTCCAATTATGAGTATTTCGTATCGTTGATTTTATATCATTTACACTGATGCCATCAAATGTCATTTCTTCGATATCACTCATTGCCTCAATTTCATCTTGAATCCATGTTGCATTGTGATTGTGCATTAATGGGTTACTCCATATCCCACCCCAAAACTGCTCAATCTCTGTCTTCGATGGGATACCATTGCCTACTATTTCTTCTTTATTGTTAATTTGCTGATAGAATTCTTTTTCTTTTTCTTTAAACATTTCGTTTTGTTCTTTTCTATCACTACACTCTTTATATCTTCGTAGTCTTTTGGCTAATGCACTTACTTTTTGCTTTAGAGTATCCAAATATTCGTTTGTAGCCTCGTTCGGTGTTTCATGTATAGTATGGATTTTAAACCTTTCAAATATGTGTTGGCAATATTGTAATATCTTTTTAGATCTATTACCCATCCTGAATTGTTCTAATCTCCCAATATCTCTCCTTAACTCGTTGATGCGTTTGACTAATCTTCGTTCCCATTTTGGAGTCTTATTTGTTTTTATGTTCTGAGAATGTACCAACTTTATTTTTAATCCTAATTGTCTGACCACTGCTACGGCTCCACAATATATTGCTGCATGCACTTCCTCAAACGACAATTCTTTCTTCGCGTAATCTAACAATATATGTGCGTTCATTACGTGCATTACTATGTCCATTTGCTTAGACTGTTTAGGTTTAGGAATTCTAGGTCTCTGGTTCGGTTCTATATGTGCAAATTCTGTCAAAGCATTTTCAAAAGCTAAATGTAATATGTTCTTTAACTCGTCTATTTCTTGTGTGTTCCCTCTTGTATTCTCTTCTTGTTCAATGCTATTAATAGGTGGATGTTGGTGATGTACCTCTTGTGTGTTCTGGCCAAGCTGGCCTTCTGGTAGATCTACTTGTTCCATTAATTCTTGTCGTAGATGGTCATCGTTTCTTGATGCTTCCATGATGTGCTCCTCGTTCGCCAAATCCTCTTCATTTTCTTGATCTATTTGTAGTTCTTCCTCTACTTCATGTCTTATTACGTTCAATAGATTAAATGGTAGCATACCATTACTTACAATTATTCTCCTTTGGTCTGCTACTCTTTGTTCGGTTACATCTACTAATGGGAATTCACGTGTAAACGCTCGGTGCAGTTCTTGTCGATATCCAACTAATCTAGTTTCTAATAACGTAATTCTATAGTAGTTGCGCATCACACAAATGTTCATATTATCTGTCCATTTGATACGCTGCCTCACTCTTCCAGATTTGGTGGTCTGTTGCGATAATACATCAGAAGCATCCATAATCTGTTTGTTTATTTACTAAATGTCAAAGTTCATTGTCCTGTCAAACTAAGTTCTTTGTCACAGAAAGTTAATATTGTTTTTCAAAGAAATCAAAGCACTTAATGTCACACTTTTCTTTACACTCACAACTTGGCCGTGCCCCGTCAATAAATAACACACGCAATTACAAGGCGCTGAGTTGGAGTTGAATGACAGTTTCAAATTTCACAGATTTTGAAGACGAAATCTTCTTAATTCTGGAAACAAATAAAAAGTGCTTACATACAACCGTAAAACATATATCTAGTTACAATATTATCGAATCAAATTATAAGTACAAGACCTTGACGTGTCCAGATCCAGCTTCAATCTGTCAAAATCAACACTAAATTCAACTGTTCCTATGTTTCTCAAGCAAGGCCCTGGACTAAAATGTAAGCCTACAAAATTAAACTTCTATTTATATACAAAGTAATGGATACTGGTACTTCCCTTTATGTCTTCTTGTAGTAAATCACTCGTAGATCTCAATGCCGTGAAAATTGTTGGTTGATTACAGCTTTTTCCCTTTGAAATACATAGGATATAATGAAACAAAAGATCAGCACAAAATAAATAGAAACACACATAACAATAAACGCGACACTTTTTCTTAGAAGTAAAAGTTGAGTCATTAAAACCATCCATACCTAAGTTATCACGCTTAGGCTGAAGGTTATTTAAATTTACTTGAACTCGTGGTAGATGTGAGTATTTATAAAGTTCAACTCTAGCCTTAAGTGGATAAAACAAACAGGTACTTCTTGACCTACAAATTGGCACACTTGTCAGTCTTACATCAATCGTACGCATTCTATGATCAATAATAGATTTAAATATGTACTCTCTATACACAATTTTATTTAAACTAAATTATAAAAAGGTCTAGAAATCACATAATAATGGATACATTTAAGATAACCTCGTAAAGATCCCATTACCTTTAGTAGTTCCAGAAACATATTATACATTTAGTCGCACACCAGTACAAATGGGGGCGTTATTAAAAATGTATTTAAAATAAAAACAAATACATTTTTTATTAAAAGTTAAAAATTCGTAAACCAAAAACCGACCAACCTTTATTGTATAAACAAAGGTACGCTCCAGTAATATAACAATATGAACCTTCACGTATTTATTTTAATCGGCATTCATGGATCAGCGTATAACATGAATGTAAATTTTAATATTGACCATTATCCAAAAGGTTTTTGGTTTACTTTTGATTTTGTATATTGCTTAAGACATTTTTTGCGAGAATCACAACCTCAGAAGTTTATTTTCAATGATATTAACGGGTATGGGAGTGTTGAAACCGCAAACAATGATAGTGTTTCCCTAATACATGAGAACACTTGGTCGAAGACTGCAAACGGACGGCAGATCCCACCTCGCCCGTGCGGAGTAAGCGGGTCCGTCACCTCTAAATGACCAACTCTCCCTTACACAGTTGTCATATCACCGTTATTCATAAAAAAATTTCTCAGTTCACTCGTCTAACCCCTGAGTAAATTCGAAAGCAAGTTGAAAGTCCCACGATACACCTGTAAGGCCATCGACTTGGCAACATCGGAAAATGCCATCGGTCAGATCAATATTTAGTGTCGTATATATATACCAACACTGGATTAAAATTTCAAACAATTTAAGACTTTCGATTATATTGAAAGAAAATTAATTATGAAAAAATTGTTTTCCAAAATGACAACCGCACTGATAAAAATATTTCAAATTATCTGAATCAAGTTTTTAGTTCTTGTGAAACTAAACGAATTCTAAACGACTTTTATTTTGCGCGGTTTCAAAAGTAGTTATTCACCATTCCCTTTCCGGCGTTATAAAATGCGTTAATTTTTTTAATGAATCCGCTGGGTAGGTAGACTTAAAGAAATGGATAGCTTTCTTTCTTTCTTTCTGTCTGTCTTTCTTTCTTTCTTTCTTTCTTTCTTTCTTTCTTTCTTTCTTTCTTTATTATAATTAAGACCAGTGTAGGGCACAATGCCCTCTTTAGCCTGATAAGTGAAGATTGGTGAATGATAATGAGGAAGGGAGGAGGGGAAGTCTGGTACTGGCACTTGGCCTACTTCTGTCGAAAAGTACCAAGGGGACCATCGGCTTTACGTCCCATCCGAAAGGACGGTGTAACTTTGACCAGTCATATAGGTTCCTCCACTAACCTGAACTGCCGAGCAGTTGACGAGAAGAGAGAAGCTGTTACACAAGCTTTCGAACCCTCCAATCCGCTCAAACCAATGGTAACTAGTGTTTCAGAGGAAAGTGGTCAGCCATCCACCTCCTGACCTAGCCCGAGGTTGCTTAACTTCGGTATTCGTATGGAAATCGGGTTAGCGACCGTGGCTAAACCGTTGGCTTGAAGTCGAACAGCCAAGTGTGATCATAATAATATAAACCCATTACGACACACTTGACATCAGCTAAACCCAACAAGATACGC
Source organism: Isoperla grammatica (assembly GCA_945910005.1). Classification (NCBI taxonomy): domain Eukaryota; kingdom Metazoa; phylum Arthropoda; class Insecta; order Plecoptera; family Perlodidae; genus Isoperla; species Isoperla grammatica. Next base: position 15,081 of record CAMDTW010000531.1, read on the forward strand.
GCGAATCAACTTATTGTGATTGATCTGTCAATAATCTCCTGGTGTAATAGTCCAAGGAGGTTCCACACTCGATGGTTAAAGAGTTGAGCAGAAAGAGCCCAAAAAGGCTCCACTCTCGATGGTTAATGAGTTGAGCAGAAAGAGACAAGAAGGCTCCACACTCGATGATTAATGAGTTGAGCAGAAAGAGCCCAAGAAGGCTCCACACTCGATGGTTAATGAGTTGAGCAGAAAGAGCCCAAGAAGGCTCCACACTCGATGGTTAATGAGTTGAGCAGAAAGAGCCCAACATGGCTCCACTCTCGATGGTTAATGAGTTAAGCAGAAAGAGACAAGAAGGCTCCACTCTCGATGGTTAATGAGTTGAGCAGAAAGGCCCAAGAAGGCTCCACACTCGATGGTTAATGAGTTGAGCAGAAAGAGCCCAACATGGCTCCACTCTCGATGGTTAATGAGTTGAGCAGAAAGAGACAAGAAGGCTCCACTCTCGATGGTTAATGAGTTGAGCAGAAAGGCCCAAGAAGGCAGCACACTCGATGGTTAATGAGTTGAGCAGAAAGAGCCAAGAAGGCTCCACACTCGATGGTTAATGAGTTGAGCAGAAAGAGCCCAACATGGCTCCACTCTCGATGGTTAATGAGTTAAGCAGAAAGAGCCCAAGAAGGCTCCACACTCGATGGTTAATGAGTTGAGCAGAAAGAGCCCAACATGGCTCCACTCTCGATGGTTAATGAGTTAAGCAGAAAGAGTCCAAGAAGGCTCCACACTCGGTGGTTAATGAGTTGAGCAGAAAGGCCCAAGAAGGCTCCACACTCGATGGTTAATGAGTTGAGCAGAAAGAGCCCAAGAAGGCTCCACACTTGGTGGTTAATGAGTTGAGCAGAAAGAGACAAGAAGGCTCCACACTCGATGGTTAATGAGTTGAGCAGAAAGAGCCCAAGAAGGCTCCACACTCGGTGGTTAATGAGTTGAGCAGAAAGAGACAAGAAGGCTCCACACTCGATGGTTAATGAGTTGAGCAGAAAGAGCCCAAGAAGGCTCCACACTCGGTGGTTAATGAGTTGAGCAGAAAGAGACAAGAAGGCTCCACACTCGATGGTTAATGAGTTGAGCAGAAAGAGCCCAAGAAGGCTCCACACTCGGTGGTTAATGAGTTGAGCAGAAAGGCCCAAGAAGGCTCCACACTCGATGGTTAATGAGTTGAGCAGAAAGAGCCCAAGAAGGCTCCACACTCGATGGTTAATGAGTTGAGCAGAAAGAGACAAGAAGGCTCCACACTCGATGGTTAATGAGTTGAGCAGAAAGAGACAAGAAGGCTCCACACTCGATGGTTAATGAGTTGAGCAGAAAGGCCCAAGAAGGCTCCACTCTCGATGGTTAATGAGTTGAGCAGAAAGAGACAAGAAGGCTCCACACTCGATGGTTAATGAGTTGAGCAGAAAGAGACAAGAAGGCTCCACACTCGATGGTTAATGAGTTGAGCAGAAAGAGACAAGAAGGCTCCACACTCGATGGTTAATGAGTTGAGCAGAAAGGCCCAAGAAGGCTCCACTCTCGATGGTTAATGAGTTGAGCAGAAAGAGACAAGAAGGCTCCACTCTCGATGGTTAATGAGTTGAGCAGAAAGAGACAAGAAGGCTCCACACTCGATGGTTAATGAGTTGAGCAGAAAGAGACAAGAAGGCTCCACACTCGATGGTTAATGAGTTGAGCAGAAAGGCCCAAGAAGGCTCCACACTCGATGGTTTATAAGTTGAGCAGAAAGAGCACAAGAAGGCTCCACACAAAGAGACAAGAAGGCTCCACACAAAGAGACAAGAAGGCTCCACACAAAGAGCCTAAGAAGGCTCCACAAGCAGAAACAGCCCAAGAAGGCTCCACACTCGATGGTTTATAAGTTGAGCAGAAAGAGCACAAGAAGGCTCCACACAAAGAGCCCAAGAAGGCTCCACACTGGATAGTGCTCGCTCAAGGAGTTCCATTATTCACCGCTGTGATAATTTAAGCCGTTGATTCTCTCTGGCTGGTCCGCTGTTGTATTTCCCGAGGGATTTTACCGCTGACTTGATTACCGAACATTGATCTATCGGGTCCTGGCGAGAGTGCCAGGCTAGACGCCGAACAACGTCAGCCTGAACATGACCAATCATTCTCCTTTCTTCACTTTACTACAATTATTCTCCACTCTTCACTTTACTACAATTATTCTCCATTCTTCACTTTACTACAATCATTCTCCACTCTTCACTTGACTACAATCATTCTCCATTCTTCACTTTACTACAATCATTCTCCACTCTTCACTTTACTACAATCATTCTCCATTCTTCACTTTACTACAATCATTCTCCACTCTTCACTTTACTACAATCATTCTCCACTCTTCACTTTACTACAATCATTCTCCATTCTTCACTTTACTACAATCATTCTCCACTCTTCACTTTACTACAATTATTCTCCACTCTTCACTTTCCTACAGTCATTCTCCATTTTTCACTTCACTACACTACATACAGGTTAGTGAGTTGAGCGGCGCGGGAAGTGTCTTAATATGACACTTTCGTCAGCTAGATGAATAAATCAAACCAATATCTTTATTACAACATAGTGAAACAAAGCCGAGTCAGTGAGACATAGATGAGTTTAGTGAAACATAGCTGAGCCTGAGACAGTGAGACACAGCTGAGTCACTGAGACACCGCTGAGACATAGAGAGACACAGCTGAGACACAGCTGAGACAGTGAGACAGCTGAGACAGTGAGACACAACTGAGGCATAGTGAGACACACAGCTGAGACACAGATCAAGACCAACAGACGACTCGGACTTGCTGTTAAAATATGGTATCGGCATTTTCTTCCAAGACAATATATCATATCCTCCTTCGTATGTTTTGATATTTTAGTCGCAATCCAAAAGTGACAACGCTATAAAATAAATTAACATTTTTAAATTGGTTTCACTTTGTCTCCTTTTCAAAATGGAAAACAACACATTTTTATTGTTTTAAAAAATGTTTCTCGTCTAGGTAGTTTTAATGAAAATATCAAACCCCAGGTAAAAGAGAGTCTAAAGTGACATCTCTAAAAGAAAACTTCAACTTTGAGATTCCACGACAATTATTTAATTTCCATTTTTACATTGTTGAAACATCAAAGTGTCTTTTTTCTCTCTTTAGAAAATATTTGGTTTTATTAAATTTTCTTTTGTACATTAATTTTTCCTTCTTTCTTTTAAACAAAATTACATATTGCAGTTGTATTGTTTAAGTGTGCACATAATTTTAATAAACTTTTCTGATTACAGACAGTTTAAAATGTCTCTCATTAAAAATTAGTATGCGCCTTTGTACATCGTTGTATTATGAACACATTTTGTCAAAATTGAGTTGAGTAGAGTATATAATTAACTAAATCGTAGGCGATGTTTAGTTGTCTGTTGTTGCCAATTAACTCGAAGTTGTTTATCATGTTTGTACAGAAAGGGGAAAGGAGGGGTGAATAGTGAATATGAACATCAAGAGATGGCGCTCTAAGCTCTACATTGTCTGCTACATTTTAGGTCCAACAAGTCAATTATTCAACACTTGACAACTTACATCACGTACGATTTAGTTAATTTTACAGCCACTTTGCAATTTTGATGCAGTATTGATATTAATTCTCGGAAATTTAGAAATACAATTAAAGGAATAGGTAACTCACAACTTTTAATACCGCTCTAAATCAAAGTTTTATGAAACTACACAGTATGAAAAAGTGGTCACTAACTCACATCTAGTTTCATAAGATTAACAAAACTTCAACCATTACTTGGCATTTTGCAAATCAATTAATTATACATACTTTGATTGTCTTGTAAAATAACTGCCGTAAGCATTTAAATATTGGACACGTGTAGTTAGACCAATGTTTAATTAGTTCTTAATCAAACTAAATGTTGAATAGACAATACTTTTCAGTATTGGTAAGTTATTAAATATCGTTATTTTGCGTTGTTATATTAATGGGATTGCCCTCCCCCCTTTAACAGTATTATCAATTATGCATCCTCATTAATTTAGTCCGTCTTGGCATTTGTTGGCGGGACGACCAATAATGAGAATTGCCTTTCACCTTCCTCCCCAGCTGATCGGGCCTACGTCAGCAATATGCGAGCCTGCTTTCTGCTGACGTCAGCAATACGCGAGCCTGCTTACTGCTGACATCAGCAATATGCGAGCCTGATTTCTGCTGACATCAGCAATATGCGAGCCTGATTTCTGCTGACGTCAGCAATACGCAAGCTTGCTTACTGCTGACGTCAGCAATATGCAAGCCTGCTTTCTGCTGACGTCAGCAATATGTAAACCTGCTTTCTGCTGACGTCCGCTATATGCGAGCATGCTTTCTGCTGACGTCAGCTATATGCGAGCCTGCTTTCTGCTGACGTCAGCAATATGTAAACCTGCTTTAATTGGTATGTAAAATGTATGTTTAATAAAAACAACTCCATGACACCAAATCCTAACTCGACAGTTGTCTGTACGCCTGGCCCTTATTTCATTTAAACAATGCATAACTAGCACTTGTTAGCAATTAGTTTATGTTTTTATAAAATACCTAGTTCCTGTACTTGTGATTTTCTAAACCAATTGAAATGTGTAACTTTCAAACGTACAGTAATCCTATCGCATAGTTTGTTGGCAGTTTCAAACTTGTCTTACAAAATGTAAGATAAGGAAGCCAAAAGCGCTTAGAATTTTGTTTTTAATCATCACGCAACCAACATCGAATCTATTGTACCATTTTTTGAATATTTTAAAATTGAGAATATCATGAATCTTTTCCATCTATACTACTACTAGAAATAACCATTTAACTATAACACATTGTAAAACATGCTATGATCGTTATTTCTTCATTTGCCGTCTATTGTGCAAAACGCTTAATTTACCCATCTCTACTAACAAAGCTTTCCCACATCCAAATGACGCCCATTTAGAAGTTATCTCTGCTCGCATCCTGAAAACACGAGTGAACGTGTTCAAACATGCCCCCCCCCCCCCCCTACAACCTCAGCCACTTGTTTAAATTACTCTTTACGCACGCTGGTTAAAATGAGTCGAGTAAACTCAGGTCTCACAGTTCACAGTGTCCACACTGGCGTGTGTTTACCGCGGTAATCAACTGACCCTAGTCGAGCAGAGCAGAGCAGAGCAGAGCAGAGCAGAGCAGAGCAGAGCAGAGCAGGTTGGCTTAGCTAAGTCACGTGAGGTGGGCTTTGCTCTAAACGATCAGTCAGGTCAGCCAACGAGGGAGATAAAAAGTCTAGTCTGATTTGGGAGGTCAAGAATTCGAGTTTCACCGTTGGCAATGTGGTCAATCGTTAGAAGATTGCTGGTATTGAGTCTAGCAATCAACTCTCTAATATTATCTTCCAAGTATCGATGCACTAATAAACCTAGTTCATATTATACAAATGGAATGACTACCGGAAATCTGGAAAGACTGGTGAGTTGTTTCAAACCAATCCAAGATGATTGTTAAATAAAAAAAGACTCAAACCACATTTAATTTGGTAAGAAATGTTTATCTTATGTGACGAGTAAAAGTTTATAAATAGCCTTTAACAACCGTTAAGGTATCACTTGGATTCATATGTGTCATACTGTCATGGTTCACGTTCTCTCATTTTGTAAATTATTTATTATATTAATAAAACTTATAATTCATAAATTTGTTGGTTGATATTTGAGCTAGAAATCTCCTTACAATTTCCATACACGTTTTAATAGAAATAGAAAAATGTTATTTAGTTAATTAAAAAATAATTATGCAGATAGTTGTGATCAAAGTATGAAACAGAAAAGTAAGGTGAAGTTTTCAAATAAAATTTTTTCGATTCAGGTTGTTAAGTATTGATATTATGTCTGCAAAACAGGTTTTAAAATAAATCCATATTTTTTTACGTGTACCGACAGTTTTAAAGTCTTTACGTTAACGCTAGTAAAACCTCTAGACCATATTTGTCAAGTTCACGAAAATGTAGTGTACTATGGATTGTTATCTTAGGAATGATAGTGTACAATTTAAAAACAAAATAATAAGCCCAGTTTTTTTTAAATGAATTTTTTTGTGTCCCGGTGAAAGGCACTTGAGTATTTGCTACTTTTACTATTCCATAACTTATTTTTGAAAAGAGTCACTTACAAGAAATGAAGTGCTTATTATGCGCTCAACCATTATCTTCTTAACATGCTTGCCGTTTGAAGCCTATGTCAAAAACTGTTTTTCAAAACTGTTTTCAAAAACTGTTTTTAAAAACGAGTTTTGGTGAAATACGTACACGGATGTAAAGCGCATCAGTTTGCTCGCGTCGCAGTGCAGCCGTAACTACTTTACGGGTCTAGACAGGTAATTTGCGCAAAGAAATTGTCTCCTTGTGTCCTTGCACCGCTCAACAGTAGTTGAGAACGCAAATGTACATATGCAATCCAAGTATTGGAGGGAAACATGACACCAAGTGAGCAGAGCGGCAGCATCGCGGGCCGTGACCTTTCTCTAACAAGAGTCTCCGCTCGACTGAGATCAGAACGAAGCGCGCGGAGGTCGGTCGGAGTTGTGGTAGTGGGGGGGAGGAGGGGTACACTTCATACGTCACACATACACATTTGCAAGTAATTCGTAGCAAAAGTGTTTTTTCAGGGGGGGTAGAATCTGGAAACTTATTTTCCTGTATGAAATCGGTAAAACTGATACTGTTTTTTATTTATTTATAAGCTTTAACATTAGTCTAGGTACTCTTTGGTGCTGTACAAACGCTACATTACCCGAGTATCGAAGTAAGGACGGCAGGATAGGATGTGAAACCACGTTTCAATTATATTATTGACATGTTTCTGCATTATTGTATAGTTTAATTAACAATAATGTGATAGTAACGAACATGATATTTACTTAATTTTGTACCGGTTAGATTCTACAGAACATGAAATCCATCAACATCTGTCCCTGTTGCCAACTATGAAGTAGGGAAGTAGGGTTGGAGGTTCCCACCACACTTGGGCCCAGGGTCTACCTAAGCCCGGCTGGCCATGCCTGACGCTTCACCCTTTCTTCTTGTCCCTCAGACATCTCTACTCTGATGTCTTCTTCTTCCAGTCTCTCCATAGTTTCTTGACTTCCCATTACATTTCTTGCTGGATTCTATCCATGGTTATTTTCGTTTATGCACCTCCGACTCAAATGAAATATTGGTTCAAAATATATGTGATTTATGAGAGAGCAGTTTTATTTATGGGTTTAAGAGCAGTGACAAGATAACGACTATGTCAACGGTTTGCGTGTTGACGGTAGAGCTGTCACAGAAGTACGATTAGATCTTGAAATGAACTTTGGAAAACCGTTTGAAATCAATCGTTCAAACGCTTTGCTTCGATCACAAGTGCTACAAACTTGTACCAACTATTACAATGTTACTTAATGTAACGTATTTTATACTTTGTATGATATGGGAATTAGTGAGGATTTCGTAAGCTCATGTGGAGGGTAACATAAACATGTAGTAGTACCAACAGAATATGAATCTTACATAAGAGAAGCTGGGCTTTTGTAAAGGCTGGTCCACACAGATTTTGAAGACATAATGCATAAGGTTTTAAGACGTTGTTTTAAAAACAACAATGAAAACAATGTCTTAAAACTAAAACTTTGTGTGAACATCAGTACTTGTTTCCTTAAATCGTAGGGTCTATGTCTTAAAAATCTGTGTGGACCAGCCTTAAGGCTTTAATAGTGTGCATTTAATGGTTAATGGTTAATGTGAGTGGTCATAGAGGCGTAGTATGATGTTCAAGCCAATCAATGAAACAAATGACATACAAATATAATCGACACGTCACATTTGGTTTTGTCTTTGTCCAAGATAACCAAATAAATAGAAATAACTAAACACAAAAAAATATTTTCTGTATATAACAACGAATTCATTTACTTTACGTTTTATATGGCTAGTTATAATAAAACCATAAAATATCATTATAAGAGGCATATAATAAAGCCACTTTCACGACCATATTAAAGTAGATCCTATGGGAAATAACAATTCATCTATATTACTTATCAATATCAGGTACTAAAACTATTTGTGTTCGTGTGGAAGGAAACATGAAATCGGTTTACTAAATGAGCAATTGTACATCTGTTATTCAGCGAGCGAAGAGAACATAGTTTATCAATCAGTCACTTTCCGTCCCGTCAAGAATGTTAATTTTAAAGTATTGAATTTTGATATTTTGAATTGTTTGACAATTGATAAGGTATTGCATAATAACTGACTGTACGAGGGAGGGGGGGGGGGGGGATATGACCTCGCCGCCCCGCACACATTGAAGAATAGGACGGGCAACGCTCAGTGCGTCGCGGTCGTATCATCAGTTTTAAACTTACCCAAAATTATTACCAATCATTAATATTACCAAAATTGAGAACACGTAAATATTCTTCCACTCACGAGTATGGTTATTTCAATGAGCTATAATTGTCCTATGACGTGTTCGCTTATCAACGCATCACACAGAGCGTTGCTCTAGTTATTGCATAAGCCACTGCCTACTGCTCAACTACTCAACTGCTCAACTGCTCAACTGCTCAACTCCTCAACTGCTCAACTGTTCAACTGCTCAACTGCTCAACTGCTCAACTGCTCAACCGCTTACGTACTCAACCACTCAACTGTCCAACTGCTCAACCGCACAACTGCTCAACCAAAACTGCTCAACTCTTCAACTGCTCAACTGTTCAACTCCTCAACTGCCCAACTGCTCAACTGCTCAACTGCTCAACCGCTCAAACGCTTAACTACTCAACTGCTCAACTGTTCAACTGCTCAACTGATCAACTGCTCAACTGCTTAACTCCTCGTCTGCTCAACTGCCCAACTGCCCAACTGCCCAACTGCTCAACTGCTCAACTGCTCAAGTGCACCAAACAAAGACAGGGTAGTTCTCACCCTGATCGTTATCTCAAGACATCGAGATAGATTCAGTTGTCGAGGTCTTCGATATAACAACTACCCCTTGATTTATCCACCACAATAAAACTTTTATGCCCGACGCGGGATTCGTTCCCGCGCGATCCGCTCGACTCTCTCCACAATTATTCGATTTCCACTCCAATTTCAAAAGTCACGGATTTTACATCTCCTGTAACAATGTGTGTTCGCATTCACCGAATAAATTAAATTTATCTACAAGATTGAATGTTTTTAAGGCGGTTCTCGCTTTCAACGCTAGAATTTTTTCATTATTCGGAGATGGGCTCTCATGAGTAGCGGCGGCCTCGCTGTTTGGAGGAGGAAGGCGGAAATTAATTTTTTTATATGAATGTTTTAATGCTTGAGTGGTGGTTGATGGGCGGTTCGCTATGAGATGTAGGGGTTGGAGGGGAAATGGGGCCAACAAATGAGTGATAACCGTGCTAGATGTAATTGAATAAGAACCTTTTATGGGTTTGTGCGTCTCTATTGTAAAACGTGTCAGAGAGGGGGGTTGGTTTTCATGTATCTTACATCTGTTCCGAGCTCTCGTATAGACACGGCAATGTAGTCGCAATACGTAGCCACCCTTATAACAGTATAATATGAATATCTTCAGAACGCTTCGAGATGTGTGAAAATGTAATTGATATCCTGGCTTCAGGTTTGTATCAATTAAACAATCAATGTAAAAACTTTCAAACATTTCAATCGATACGATTGTTATTCAGGTTATTAAGTCAATAAATTATAATTAGTTAAATAGCAAATTGTAATGTTAACAGCTTTTTAGTTTGAAAATTCCTTGTGTAGCTGATGGATAACGAAGTCCTAGATATGTATCACTTTGTCAATGTCTTAAAACATCACAGAAACCTTCATTTTACGAGTTCTTGCCTACAATTCATGCTACCTTCTGGGTTAACAATATATTATTTTCTAAATAGTAAATAAATAATTATATTAATAAGAAAGAAATAACTAATGGAAGACCTAATAGAATAACCGTGGTAGAGAAAATAACCAGTTATGACCCCCCCCCCCTTATAATACTAAAATTATAAAGTACTTATAATACTAAATAAACAACAAGCCAAGTAAAGAGTAGTCGACTTCTATAAGAGCAGACCAGATGGAACTTTAAATGTTGTACAAGCAAAGAAAGAAACAGAGAAACAAAACAACAGCAAGAACAACAGTAATAAGAAATAACAACAAGAAATAGACTTCTTTTATTCATTGTTTATTGAGTGGACATAAATGAATCTGATATGTATATATATGATTTCTTAGATTTTGTTGGTTGCAAAATGTAAAGTAAGAAAACATTTTTCGGTAAAACCAATCCAAAGTTTATTTAAAATAATAAGTCAACGTTGAAAAGGACGACGCTACAGTCATTGAAACGTTTACTTGTTATTTTAAATAAACTTTGGATTGGTTTTACAGAAAAATGTTTTCTTACTTTATATATATATATATATATATATATATATATATATATGAATATGAGTAAAAGTATCCAAACATAATTTTAGTGAAGAAAAATGTATAATTAGTTAATGTCAGCAATGAAACTCTTACTAATGTGTTCTCCTAGAAAACCTTCGTAAGTTATTGTTTGTGTGTAATATGCAGGCCGATTGTAATTTATTTGTCAACACCATTATCTAAACGGTCATCAGCTTCTTTCCTAGAATTATTGTAAGCAGAGGGAGATATTTGTGCTGGAAATAAATGTCCAGTTTAGTTTTTATATTCGCAACAGTGGGTGACTAATGGTGAAACTGAAAATAATTAAAAAATCAATCTTTTGTGGTGAAGGTTTTCCGTTCTGTGTTGGGGGAATCGTTTTGAATATACCTTAAATTTGTAATGAGGTTTATTTGAATAGAAAATTGAGTTACAAAATAACTATACATCTGATTTATTCCATTTCTACAACTTAATGCTACATTTACGATAGAGACAGGTAGCTAAATTCATAATTCAAACTTCGTTAAGATTGCTTTTATATCTGTGTTTACTGCTAATAAGGCTGCCTGACTGTACATAGCTCATAACACTCCTATAAAGAAGCCGGCAATTAAAGTTTAGTCAAAATCGGACAATAGGGTTTCCAAACACAAACTCTCAAACCCTCTGTGTCTGATAAGAAGTATATTATACAGTATAGTTTGTCGCTGCTAATTTTAGATTAAAAAAAGTTGAAATAATTTGAGTTAATTAAGAAGATATCAATTTATTAGGAGGGTTCTTTAGAAATTAAACGCTTCGTTCAAAAAAGTTACTACCAAGTTGTGCTTTCTTGTTACACTATTATCTCTAAACCAGAGACTGAGCTTATGAAAACCTTTCCCGTGATTCACTCATAGTAAGATAAACTGTGAACCTAAAATATTAACTTTCCGCAGTATCAACGTCAACGTTACCATCGACATAATTGACAACTCTTAACTTCCCTCCACGGCCAACTAACTTCGCCGTCGATAACTCAATAAGGGCGGCGGGTCCCTTCGCAAACTTCCATTTTATCTGCTGCTCAGAGAAATTTGCGTTTTTCGGTGATTAAGTGTGTTTCCTTGACATCTCTCAGCAGTGGTTCGTGGGGGAATTGTTTTCTGTCAGGGTGGTAATGCCGTAATTGCCTGTGATTACTCATGCACTTCTGCATCAACTTTTCGCGGTCGGCCGTTGGTAAAACAACAATGGAATACAACAAACAAACCATTTGTGTGATTATTTGAGCTAACAAATACCGGCCATTAGTATTCTGTCCATTTTGTTGCGTTTTTAGCAAGAAGTTCATTTCTGTAATGTTGGCAACGATTCGTTGACAACTCATCAATGGGCTGAGTGCGGCTTGTTTGCGGTACATCATTTTAATCTGGGTTACGAGTTCGATTTAAGATTTCACGGTGACGTAATAAGGTACTGGACTCAAATACATTTGTGTGGTGTTTGTATGTGAACTATCTTGCTGATATCATAAAATAATTATTTGCAATTATCGTTAAATTAAAATCAAAATACATTTTTGAGCTTTACTTCGCTTTACTTGACACTCGCACATTCACTGTACCTACACACTACGCTTACACTATAAAATGTTTATATTATCAAGATCTTAACCTTCATGTAAGAAGCAGGAAAGAACGACTTCGTAAACATGGTTAACCGATTTCAATTTGTAGTGTTCTAAATAAAGTCTATTTGCCCCCGTATCCTAGAAAGTGCTACGATTTATACAATAATGGCCACTATAGTACATCAATCACATGCAGGGAGCTAAACTGGTATACACCCTATGTAACGGCAGGCGGGTGAAAGATGTACAGTGAATATGAAACCTCCCCCCTCCCCCCTGGACCCCTCTACAGCCACGCAAGCCAGCACCATTGCCAGCACCATTGCCAGCACCATTGCCAGCACCATTGCCAGCACCATTGCCAGCACCATTGCCAGCACCATTGCCAGCACCATTGCCAGCACCATTGCCAGCACCATTGCCAGCACCAGTGCCAGCACCATTGCCAGCACCATTGCCAGCACTCAGCACTCTATCCTAACCGCAGCCACACTCACAAGCCTTGCGTGGAACCAAGTGGAGCTACAGAATCCGAGTATCAGCTGGGATCCATCTGATAAAACCTGAGAAGCAAAACCTATGTGAAAACCAAGTCGTGATTATACGCTAGCCAAAGTTTGGTGAGAAACACGTGAAACAGGATTCAACAACATCCGACGCAGAAAATCAACGATGACCAAGGATAGTGGATTGGTTGTTGACCTCCAAGAGCCAACGTTTAATCTGGCGCATATCTACTAGTCCAATACTGATTGGTATTGGTCTGAAAAAGTATTCAAGGAGTACAATTTACAGCAATTTTGTTAGAATTATTATAAAAGGTAAATATTGCCTAGTTGTTTCATTGGTTCAAATACTAATGCGCAAACTATTGACATAATTTCCGGTGATAGAATTGCTTTATGAACTACTACAACTATTACACGTACCGGTACAACTACTTTTTGACAACATTTGGGCGTTTTCAAGATGTAAATTAAAAAAAAAAAACATTAATTATGCGAGTCAAGGCTCTTTATTTATCTTAAAATAATCCATTTCATTCCATAAGAAGCAACCATTCTTCAAAACAAAATAAGTGGATCATTATAAACTTTTAATGGCCAAAACGTATAAGGGTACTAAATAAACTAAAGTGAATAACAAACAAATTAAAAGTTTTTTTGAGTCGCGACCCATATTTGCGACTTAGACCATGCAGCCACCTTACTTCAAGACTCTGCCAGCTGGGGATTAAGAATACCTTAGAGTTAGACCTACGTATTCATAGGTTGCACGTACGTCACATCTGTGCGCGTGGCGGCCACATTTGTGATCAAACTTTGACGTTGCCATGGAGCCGAGAAATAATTGGAAGCTGTTGTGGTACAACACATAAATCATTAGTTCTTTCAAATTCAGCTTGTGTTTTAAATAAAATTGGTATGTGTGGTAATTTCTGATATTTTTAATACTTATTTTAACTTTTTAAATTCTAAATTATGCTTATTTATTAAATTTCAATAATATTCGCCAATGATCTGGGATAGGTCTACATACATTGTGTCGCAATCATGGCCGCTGTGACGTCACGTGGGAACTATGAATACATATTTACCAACGGGCCTCGCAGTATTGAGTACAGCTTACAGCCTAAGCTAAGCTTACATTCATTGACTTGAGTGAGACAGACGCTTCAGTGTGTCTTGTTTTTTGTATCAGTATCAGTAAAGTATCAGTAAAGCAGTAGAATTTTGTATCAGTATAATTACTCACAGAAAGAAATTGATCTAAGATGTCTAAGTTTCAAGATAAACCATCATTGGATATTACAGCACATTCGCATTTCAAAGAAAAGTTTTATTGTTGATATTTAATTTACTACAGTTTATCTTCGTGGGTTTGCAGAACCATATAATATGCATAAATTAAATCCCTCTTAGGATTAAGCTTCTGTCTTTGTGAATCCAGGCCCTGCAACTCAAGTGTAATACATCTGCATGGCCTGATCAGTGGAATGGTGATCTTCCTTAGAAGATACTGATGTCAGTTCTGCTCAAGTCTCTCCTTCAATCAATGGTAATATTGTCTTGTTGGGTAATCCCAGCTTGTGCACAAGGTCGAGCGCTGTTCAGTTCGCAGTTCCACCGCTAGACTTCTCCCCAGGCGCTTCATTATGTTCTCCGCTGTGTAAACCCACAGAAAGGTGGCGCAATTTGGTTGGTTGATATAATTATCTACTTTATATGCAATTTATTTTGTAATTGATTCAATTCCTCTGAAGATTGGCGTAATTTGCATAGACGCAGGATGAGTCGATGCTCACAAGCAATCAGCAGCGACGTTAAACGACATCAGATTACGACGTAATGTTGACAGGTGACCAATTT
>CAMDTW010000532.1:0-35000 GCA_945910005.1 Isoperla grammatica
CCGACTAGCGGAGGCTCGTCGAACTCGCAAGTTGGAGTTCGACGAGGGTCCGCTAGGTGGAGATCAAGTTTACTTGGATACATGCCAAGATTAGTCCTTTTAAATAAAAAGCATTAATATACCAAACAAATGCAAACAATTTGCAAAAAAAGAGGCCAAGCCCAAAACGGAGAAGACAAACCGTTACAAACCAAAGAGGGCACATGTACAAAAAACGCCAATTTCAAAAGAGGCTCAACATTTAAAGAAGTGATATCTAAAATTGTGGCCAAACCAATTATTGTAATTCCAATATGTAAATATAGATATTATAATTGTTTGAGCCGGGGTGCTCACTCCGAGGAGTTTTTTAGTGGACTGTATATAATTTTGTGTAGACTTACCCCAATGATGTTTGAAAGGTGACGAAACGTAGATGACAGCGACGGGCGGAAAGTGGCCGTCGTGAGAAAGAGATAGAAGAAGGAAACTCGAGTTTAGAAGAGAAAAGAAGGAAAGATGAAAATGCCTGGAAGGCGATCGAACCCAGGACATGCAGCGTCGAAGAAGCCGTCTGGGCGCGAGAGAATAAACTAGAGAGAAATACACTTGACTGGACAAGGTCGAGAGTCGAACAATACTGACGTGACCGACGAGGTCGGAGACTGAGACACTACTACTGACGAGATAAGGGATAGTGCATGTGCACGGAAAACTGTAAGAGAATTCGTGATTGGCCCAAAATCGAAACATATGAATATAACATACAGGTGAACCAACACCGAAAAAATACATATCACCAGCGTCGAATAAACGGCGCGAACATACCGCCCACCTAAAATAGACCAATTTTAGAAAGGACAATGAGAAATAACAATCTAAGAACTACAAAACTAAATCTAACAACACTCCGAAACGAACGACTAAAGAGAGGGGAGGGTAACTAACTTGTTCACCGGTCGGGTGAACACTCCTTTAGACGTGCGAACGGACGCGACTCGGACGACGTTGTCGTTACCGGGGCACACTTGAACCACCCTGCCAATAGGCCAAGATAAAGGGGTAGTGGCGGGTTCCAACACGAAGACGACGTCACCGGACACGCGCGCACCCACTTTCCACGCTGCATTTGCGTATGCAGGTACTCTCTGGACCAACGAGTCCAGAAGGATTGATGCAGCTTACGGACTTGATGCCAACGAGAAAGGTGAGAAGTAGACTCGGCGACAGCTGTTTCAGGGGGTGCGAGAAGTGAGGTGCCAATCAACAAGTGGGCGGGGGAAAGGTAATCAGGGCCTTCCAGGGGGTCGAACGAAGTGGCACAAAGAGGTCGACTGTTCAACACGGCTTCAATACGAGCAAACAGGGTAGAATACTCCTCGAAATTAAGGGAGGAATCCTTAATTAATCTATGTAGAAGTAGTTTGGCGGACTTTACTCCAGATTCCCATAGGCCACCGAAATAAGGGGCGTAAGGGGGGTTGAAATGCCACTGAACATTACGTAGAGCGAGCTTGTCAGCGATAGTAGTTTCAGCTGAGGTGAGAGAATCGTGTATCTCGCGGAGCGTACGGGCAGCACCAACGTAGTTTCGACCACAGTCGGAATAAATATGAGCGGGAAGGCCACGACGAGCGAGAAACCGATCAAGACAGGCCAGGAAGGCTTCAGCGGATAAGTCCGAAACCAACTCTAGGTGAACAGCCTTAGTGGCCATGCAGATGAACAGGCACAAATAACCCTTGACGATGGGGGCGTTACGGCGGGGACTCGTCTTCACGGAGAAAGGGCCAGCGTAGTCAGTGCCTACGTTGAGGAAAGCGCGTGAAGGCTTAGCGCGAGGTTCAGGCAGCTCAGCCATGATTGGCTGAACAGGCTTGGCGCGGAATTTGAAACAGGTTAAGCAACGTCGAATGCGTTGCCGCAATAAACCGCGTAAAGCAACAATCCAATACATCTGCTGAATGAGAGCTTGCACAGTGCGAGGGCCAGAGTGCAATGACGTGAGATGGAAAGTATCACACAAGAGTGCGGACAAATGAGCTTCTTTGGGAAGCAAGAGCGGATGACGTGCGTCTTCGGGAAGTGAAGAGTAGTGAAGTCTGCCGCCCACCCTGAGAAACCCACGGGAGTCAATGAAGGGTTTGAGGGGGGCGTAGCGGTGAGACACGGGCAAGTGTTTCGCCAATTGCTTGAACTCGTTGGCGAAATAATGTCGTTGAGTGATGCGTACGAACAAACGCATCGCGTCCTCAAGTTCGGACGGGAGCAGGGGACCAGTGGTGGAAGCAAGCTGACTTCGGCGAGCAAGCAAAATGCGGGAAAACCGTACCACGTGACCAAACACGCGCTTGGCTTTGACGAGCGAGGAGAAGCTTTGCAGCTTAACTAGTAGAGGGTCAACAACGGGGTCAAGACTGATCAGAACTGTGGGAGACGCTTTCAGCTCAGGCACCTCGTGGCTAGGTTCACGCGAGGGGACCGAGCGAGGCCACGTAAAGGAGGGCGAACGCATGAACGGGGGACCAGAGAACCATATGGGATGGTTCAACAAGTCCTGGGGGAGAAGTCCCCGAGAGGCACAGTCGGCAGGGTTCTCTTCGGAACGAACGTGAGACCAGTTCAGAGGAGAAGTGGTCTCGAGAATTTCAACCACTCGATTGGCGACGAAAGTCTTAAGCTGGTGCGGGGGGGTAGAGAGCCAGGCAAGTACGATCGTGGAATCGGTATAGAGCAACACTGTTTCTATGTGCAAGGACTCGAGAGCGGGCAGGGCATCTTTCAACACCCGAGACAATAACAATGCGCCACTGAGCTCCAGTTTAGGGACAGTGAGAAGCTTGACGGGCGCGACCTTGCTCCTGCCTCTCAACAGTCTAACATGAGATTGCGAGCACGTCTCAACGTGCAAATAGAGAGTAGCAGCATAGGCCTTCTTGGAGGCGTCACAAAACCCCACAAGCCGGTAGGTGGCGTCACTCAAAACAAGGAGGCGCGGAACACTGACATCACTCAACTTGGACACGCTTTCGATGGCAGTGATCCAAGTCTGAGAAAGCGACTCCGGAAGTGATTCGTCCCACTCCACGCGCAAGAGCCAGAGATTCTGCATGAACACTTTCATCCAGGAGAGGAAAGGGGTGAAAAACCCGAGAGGGTCGAATATGCGCGCAATGTAGGAGAGTATGGAACGTTTGGTGACACAACCTTCGAAAGGTAGAGTGTGAAAACTGAAGCAATCAGAGCGAGGGTCCCACAACAATCCAAGAATTTTCAGAGTCTGCTCATCGTTAGAGAATACCAGGGGAGTCTCCAGGTGGTCCTGGGGAAGAGCGCTAAGAGCGTCGGGAGAGTTGCTAGCCCATTTGCGAAGTTCGACCCCGGCGCACTGAGTGATTGATTGCAACTCAGCGCGAAGCGCGAGAGCTTCGTCAAGGTCACTGGCACCGGATACAATGTCATCGATGTAGATGTTTGAAGTGAGGGCGCGTGAAGCGAGAGTAAACTGCGCGCCCTCGTCCTTGACAAGTTGCTGCAACATTCTTGGGCCTGGAAAGCAGAGGGCGTGAGACCGTAAGTTACTGTGTTGAGCTCGTACTCAATAACAGGGGAGGAAGGTTCAAGGCGCCAAAATATGTGCTGATAGACACGGTCGTCTTGGTGTACAAGGATTTGACGGTACATCTGTCTCACGTCCGCGCACAGGGCTACGGGATAGACACGAAAGGTGGTGAGAACCCGCGGAAGGTCACTCTGAAGTTTGGGGCCACTGAGCAAGACGTGGTTGAGAGCAACTCCACGTTTATCAGGGGAGGAGGCGTTGAATACCACTCGCAATTTAGTGGTAGAGCTAGTGACCTTGTGTACACAATGGTGCGGGATAATGTACGTTGAAGGTTGAGGAGCAGGCTGCATATGCAGTGAACGAGCGTATTCACTCATGAACTCATGATAGGTGTCATGAAGTGGAGGATCACGCTTAAGACGACGCTCCAAACTGACAAAGTTCTTGAGCGCGACGTCACGATTATAGCCTGGCATGATACAGTCAGGCTTGAAAGGTAGAGCGACCGAGTAGCGACCGCATGGGTCGCGAGAGTGGGTTTTAATGAAATGCTCTTCAGCGAGCGAATCCAATGGGTCTAGAGAGGGGGGTCGACTAACTTCTTCTGTTTCCCAGAAGAGACGAAGAGTGTGTTCCAAAGGAGTATTGGCCACGGCGAGAAATGAGTAGGATGACTCAGGTGCAGGTTCAGAAGAGTTGACTGGACCCAAAATCACCCAACCGAAAACTGTGTTGAGTGCAACAGGTTTGCTGCCTACGATTGTGTTTCCAGTTTTACAGAGAATGTCAGAGTAGAGATCGGCACCAATGAGAAAATCAATGGGTCCGGGAACATTGAAGTGATCGTCAGCGAGGTCGAGGTCATGATAGCGCTTTATGACCTCAGTGGACACGGAGGAAGTAGGCAAATTGCCGGCGATAGTTGAGAGAACGTGCGCGTACGACGTGTATAGCCGGTTGCTTAGAACGTCGAGAAGCTATACTGCATTGAACGATACCATGCACACGAGCATGAATCTGACCAACACCTGACAGTTGGGCGTTGGCTGGTTTGACCTTTAAGCCCAAACGTTGCACTAACGAATTAGTGATGGCAGAGATTTGCGACCCGGAGTCAAGAACCGCACGAAATGGGTGCAATATCCCGTGGGCATCACTTATGAGTGCGCGAACGGTGCCCAATATGACGGTTTGATGAGTGGGGCTCGAACCCCGGACTTGACACGACAGAGTCTGTGGCACCTGATGGCCTTGATCGGAGACAGGAGTATCGTCCGCAGAAGACTGAGTGGAGTCTACATGCAACATAGAGTGATGTCTGGTACTATGACACACGGAACAAGACTTTGTCGAACTGCATTGGGTTCGTAGATGTGCACCCATACAATTAAAACAGCGTTTTAACTGTCGCAGAGTGTCGTAACGTTGGTCTACGGTTAAACCACGGAAAGCATTACATTGATAGAATGAATGCGATGCCTTACATAACGGACAAGTGGACACGTTAGTATGAGCGTGATTGCGAGATGAGTCATTGTGAGATGGTTTTGAACTCAAGTTTGAAACATCAGACGACACCATCAACGTATTTACTTTCTTCACAGGGGGAGATTTTGACAGAAGTGACTGAGTTTTTACCGACAGCACATAACTCCATTATTTTAGATTGGTCTTCGACAAAATCAATAAGCGATTTATATTCGGGAGTCGAATTAGACGATTGTTTGGTTTCAAAAGCCTTGCGAGATAACGTATCGAGGTTAGCTTATGCCAAACACAGTAGAAGGAAATCGCCCAGGTCAGGAATATTCAGGGCTTTCAAAGAGTCGACAGAATTGCGATGTACTTTGAGAAATGCTTGAAGACCGTCATAAGATGACGTTTTCAGAGGAACAAAATCTAAAATCTTGTGAACATACAAGCTCCCTAATAATCGCTTGTTTTGATAACGAGAGACGAGCGTTTGCAAAGCGAGGGGATAATTTTTCTCAATTATTTGAAACTCTGAGATGAGTGCCAACGGTATTTCAGACAACGAAGTTTTTAAATAGTGTAATTTTTGAACATTACTTAATGACTTGTTATCATCAATAAGAGACTTGAATAGAGCATAGAACTCGGGCCATTTACAAATGTCACCTTTGAACTTGGGAAGATCTATGACAGGCAATGCAATGGATGGTTTGACTGAAGCGGGTAGAGACCCAGGTTGAGTCACAGCAGGACGCTGATTTAATTTATCAGCCGTGAGAAACCGAGATTTGGCAGCGTAAAACAACGTTTCAAAACTCTCCTGAACTTTGTCTATTTCGATCGGCTTGGCAGGAAGAACTACTTGAGTGTTGAGATCGGCAATAGACATTTGAATTTTCTGAAAATCCGATTTCAAAACAGATAATTCATCGAACCGAGGCCTATATGACTCAACTTGTTCAGGTTCTATTTTTTCGAACGCAGTGTACGTTCGTTGGGCGGACGCGAATATGAACTCGCGTCGAGCAACTAACTTGTTTAGTTCTGCCGTAATATCGACCATTATGATCGAAAATGCAAAAGACAATGTTAGAAATACAAGGGATGTACGACGTACGTAAGAGACACACACTGAACAGCACAATCAATGGAATACGAGAGCGAAAACACACAACACTCAATGACGTGTATATTGTGCGACCAACTAAGGACTGATCTTGATTGAGAAAATCTTCGAGTAAAATGCGGAAAAATACCGGACAATTCGGCTCCGCGAGGACCATTTGTTTGAGCCGGGGTGCTCACTCCGAGGAGTTTTTTAGTGGACTGTATATAATTTTGTGTAGACTTACCCCAATGATGTTTGAAAGGTGACGAAACGTAGATGACAGCGACGGGCGGAAAGTGGCCGTCGTGAGAAAGAGATAGAAGAAGGAAACTCGAGTTAAGAAGAGAAAAGAAGGAAAGATGAAAATGCCTGGAAGGCGATCGAACCCAGGACATGCAGCGTCGAAGAAGCCGTCTGGGCGCGAGAGAATAAACTAGAGAGAAATATACTTGACTGGACGAGGTCGAGAGTCGAACAATACTGACGTGACCGACGAGGTCGGAGACTGGGACACTACTACTGACGAGATAAGGGATAGTGCATGTGCACGGAAAACTGTAAGAGAATACGTGATTGGCCCAAAATCGAAACATATGAATATAACATACAGGTGAACCAACACCGAAAAAATACATATCACTAGCGACGAATAAACGGCGCGAACAATAATTAAATAAACAAATATTTAAATGTTTACATTACTCAATAATTGATAAATAAATATATTAACATTAATTTCAAAATTAAATAAACTTATGAAAACATTTCAAGTTGGAAAAAACAGAATGAACACACTGTATTTATTATAATTAAAAGCTTGGCCGATAACTTTGCAGCTTGGCTTTGGGAATGCAAATTCATTGGCCAAGCTTTTAATTATAAAAACAGTAAGTTCATTTTGTTTTTCTCACCTCGAAATGTTTCAATAAGTTTAATTAATTTTGAAATTAATGTAAATATATTTATTTATCAATTATTAAGTGATGTCAACATTTTTAAATTTGCTTATTTAATAACAAATACTATATTTATATATTAGAAATAAAATAATTGGCTTGGCAACAATTTAAGACATCAAACCTTTAATTGTTGAGCCTCTTTTGAAATTGACGTTTTTTGTACACATGCCCTCTTAAGTTTGTAACGGTTTTTATTCTCCAATTTGGGCTTGGCCTCTTTTTGGCGATTTTTTTGCATTTTTGTTCGGTATGGTATACTAACAAAAAAATAAGAACTTATTTCTAGAAGTGGCAGAAATTACGGAAAGAAAAATAACTGGTTTTTTATTATCCAATTTGAAAATGGAAAAATTGTCATAAATAATTCTATAATGACGTCCTTACCAGATATCATTTAATCAGTAAGACGGTTACATTGTCACTTCCTACGACATGCAGAGATACCCCTATCCAAGAAGGGGCTCATGTTCACTTGACCAGGCCACAGATAACTAATTTACACACTATCACTACGTTTATCAGGGCTTTTTAAGTCGATTTAAGGTATAACGGTTTCCGTAAGTCGATACGTTTATCAAGGCGTTGACAAATCGGCGTAAAAAAGCAACTTTGATATTCTCCCGACAGGTGTCGTCAAATCGTCTTAAAACACGTACAGTAAGGCGGTGCGCAACATTCAGTAAGCGGTGTTCCACACCTACATAACCTATCGCGTTCGCGCCTTGCAATAATTGTCAAATGAGTACACTCAGTTGCCGCTAGGTTGTGGAAAGATGGCGTCTTAAACCGTTTTAAGTGTTTATCACGTCAAATTAAATCGGTTTAACTGTTCTAAGTCACTTTGGAAAGTGACCTAAAGTTAAACCGTTCTTAGATAAATCGATGTGTTTACCAACACCATTAAACCGATTCAACCCTTAAAACGATTTACTTAAACCGGTTTAAAGCTCCTGATAAACGTAGTGTATGCTAACAACAATTTCATTTACACAATAATATGTTTAACTGTTCCACAACGATACAATACAATCATAATCTTACCACCAGAAGACAGGCTTGAACCAACAGCGCCCTTGTACCCCACACGTTGAATGTACTGAGTGTGTACTTACCTCCAGAAGACAGGCTTGAACCAGCAGCGCCCTTGTACCCCACATGTTGAATGTACTGAGTGTGTACTTACCACCAGAAGACAGGCTTGAACCAGCAGCGCCCTTGTACCCCACATGTTGAATGTACTGAGTGTGTACTTACCACCAGAAGACAGGCTTGAAGCAGAAGCGCCCTTGTACCCCACATGTTGAATGTACTGAGTGTGTACTTACCACCAGAAGACAGGCTTGAAGCAGCAGCACCCTTGTACCCCACATGTTGAATGTACTGAGTGTGTACTTACCCACAAACGACAGGCATGAACCAGCAGCACCCTTGTACCCCAAATGTTGAATGTACTGAGTTTGTACTTACCACCAGAAGCCAGGCATGAACCAGCAGCACCCTTGTACCCCACACGTTGAATGTACTGAGTGTGTTACTTACCCCCAGAAGACAGGCTTGAACCAGCAGCACCCTTGTACCCCACACGTTGAATGTACTGAGTGTGTAACTTACCCCCAGAAGACAGGCTTGAACCAGCAGCACCCTTGTACCCCACACGTTGAATGTACTGAGTGTGTTACTTACCCCCAGAAGACAGGCTTGAACCAGCAGCGCCCTTGTACCCCACATGTTGAATGTACTTAGTGTGTTACTTACCCCCAGAAGACAGGCTTGAACCAGCAGCACCCTTGTACCCCACACGTTGAATGTACTGAGTGTGTTACTTACCCCCAGAAGACAGGCTTGAACCAGCAGCGCCCTTGTACCCCACATGTTGAATGTACTGAGTGTGTTACTTACCACCAGAAGACAGGCTTGAAGCAGCAGCGCCCTTGTACCCCACATGTTGAATGTACTTAGTGTGTAACTTACCCCCAGAAGACAGGCTTGAACCAGCAGCACCCTTGTACCCCACACGTTGAATGTACTGAGTGTGTTACTTACCCCCAGAAGACAGGCTTGAACCAGCAGCACCCTTGTACCCCACACGTTGAATGTACTGAGTGTGTTACTTACCCCCAGAAGACAGGCTTGAACCAGCAGCACCCTTGTACCCCACACGTTGAATGTACTGAGTGTGTAACTTACCACCAGAAGACAGGCTTGAACCAGCAGCGCCCTTGTACCCCACATGTTGAATGTACTGAGTGTGTACTTACCACCAGAAGACAGGCTTGAAGCAGCAGCACCCTTGTACCCCACATGTTGAATGTACTGAGTGTGGACTTACCACCAAAAGACAGGCTTGAACCAGCAGCGCCCTTGTACCCCACATGTTGAATGTACTGAGTGTGTAACTTATCCCCAGAAGACAGGCATGAACCATTAGCGCCCTTGTACCCCACATGTTGAATGCACTGAGTGTGTAACTTACCCCCAGAAGACAGGCTTGAACCAGCAGCGCCCTTGTACCCCACATGTTGAATGTACTGAGTGTGTACTTACCCAGAGAAGAC
The DNA here is from genome assembly GCA_945910005.1 of Isoperla grammatica. Classification (NCBI taxonomy): domain Eukaryota; kingdom Metazoa; phylum Arthropoda; class Insecta; order Plecoptera; family Perlodidae; genus Isoperla; species Isoperla grammatica. Next base: position 9,640 of record CAMDTW010000532.1, read on the forward strand.
AGGCTTGAACCAGCAGCGCCCTTGTACCCAACATAAAGAATGTACTGAGTGTGTACTTACCCACAGAAGACAGGCTTGAACCAGCAGCGCCCTTGTACCACACATTTTGAATGTACTGAGTGTGTACTTACCACCAGAAGACAAGCTTGAACCAGCAGCGCCCTTGTACCACACATGTTGAATGCACTGAGTGTGTACTAACCACCAGAAGACAAGTATAAACCAGCAGCGCCATTGTACCCCACATGTTGAATGTACTGAGTGTGTACTTACCACCAGAAGACAGGCTTGAACCAACAGCGTCCTTGTACCCCACATGTTGAATGTACTGAGTGTGTACTTACCACCAGAAGACAGGCTTGAAGCAGCAGCGCCCTTGTACCCCACATGTTGAATGTACTTAGTGTGTACTTACCACCAGAAGACAGGCTTGAACCAGCAGCGCCCTTGTACCCCACATGTTGAATGTACTGAGTGTGTACTTACCACCAGAAAACAGGCTTGAAGCAGCAGCGCCCTTGTACCCAACATAAAGAATGTACTTAGTGTGTACTTACCACCAGAAGACAGGCTTGAACCAGCAGCGCCCTTGTACCCCACATGTTGAATGTACTGAGTGTGTACTCACCACCAGAAGACAGGGTTGAACCAGCAACGCCCTTGTACCCCACATGTTGAATGTACTGAGTGTGTACTTACCACCAGAAGACAGGCTTGAAGCAGCAGCGCCCTTGTACCCCACATGTTGAATGTACTGAGTGTGTACTCACCACCAGAAGACAGGCTTGAACCAGCAGCGCCCTTGTACCCCACATGTTGAATGTACTGAGTGTGTACTTACCACCAGAAGGCAGGCTTGAAGCAGCAGCGCCCTTGTACCACACATGTTAAATGTACTGAGTGTGTACTTACCACCAGAAGACAGGCTTGAACCAGCAGCGCCCTTGTACCCCACATGTTGAATGTACTTAGTGTGTACTTACCACCAGAAGGCAGGCTTGAAGCAGCAGCGCCCTTGTACCCCACATGTTGAATGTACTGAATGTGTACTTACCACCAGAAGACAGGCTTTAAGCAGCAGCGCCCTTGTACCCCACATGTTGAATGTACTGAGTGTGTACTTACCACCAGAAGACAGGCTTGAACCAGCAGCGCCCTTGTACCACACATGTTGAATGTACTGAGTGTGTACTCACCACCAGAAGACAGGCTTGAACCAGCAGCGCCCTTGTACCACACATGTTGAATGTACTGAGTGTGTACTTACCACCAGAAGACAGGTATGAACCAGCAGCGCCCTTGTACCCCACATGTTGAATGTACTGAGTGTGTACTTACCCACAGAAGACAGGCTTTAACCAGCAGCGCCCTTGTACCACACATTTTGAATGTACTGAGTGTGTACTTACCACCAGAAGACAAGCTTGAACCAGCAGCGCCCTTGTACCACACATGTTGAATGCACTGAGTGTAAACTAACCGCCAGAAGACAGGTATGAACCAGCAGCGCCCTTGTACCCCACATGTTGAATGTACTGAGTGTGTACTTACCACCAGAAGACAGGCTTGAAGCAACAGCGCCCTTGTACCCCACATGTTGAATGTACTGAGTGTGTACTTACCACCAGAAGACAGGCTTGAAGCAGCAGCGCCCTTGTACCCCACATGTTGAATGTACTGAGTGTGTACTGACCCACAGAAGACAGGCTTGAAGCAGCAGCGCCCTTGTACCCCACATGTTGAATGTACTGAGTGTGTACTGACCCACAGAAGACAGGCATGAACCAGCAGCGCCCTTGTACCCCACATGTTGAATGAACGAGTGTGTTTCTTACCCCCAGAAGACAAGCATGAACCACCAGCGCCCTTGTACCCCACATGTTGAATGAATGTGTATGTTACTTACCCCCAGAAGACAGGCTTGAACCAGCAGCACCCTTGTACCTCACATGTTTAATGTACTGAGTGTGTACTTACCCACAGAAGACAGGCTTGAACCAGCAGCGCCCTTGTACCCCACATGTTGAATGTACTGAGTGTGTACTTACCACCAGAAGAAGAGCTTGAACCAGCAGCGCCCTTGAACCCCACATGTTGAATGTACTGAGTGTGTACTTACCCACAGAAGACAGGCTTGAACCAGCAGCGCCCTTGTGCCCCACATGTTGAATGTACTGAGTGTGTACTCACCACCAGAAGACAGGCTTGAACCAGCAGCGCCCTTGTACCCCACTTTTTGAATGTACTGAATGTGTACTTACCACCAGAAAACAGGCTTAAAGCAACAGCGCCCTTGTACTTCACATGTTGAATGTACTGAATGTGTACTTACCACCAGAAGACAGGCTTGAACCAGCAGCGCCCTTGTACCCCGCTTATTGAATGTACTGAGTGTGTACTTACCACCAGAAGACAGGCTTAAAGCAACAGCGCCCTTGTACCCCACATGTTGAATGTACTGAATGTGTACTTACCACCAGAAGACAGGCTTGAACCAGCAGCGCCCTTGTACCCCACTTATTGAATGTACTGAATGTGTACTTACCACCAGAAGACAGGCTTGAAGCAACAGCGCCCTTGTACCCCACTTATTGAATGTACTGAATGTGTACTTACCACCAGAAGACAGGCTTGAAGCAGCAGCGCCCTTGTACCCCACATGTTGAATGTACTGAGTGTGTACTTACCACCAGAAGACAGGCTTGAACCAACAGCACCCCCGTACTGTACATGTTGAATGTACTGAGTGTGCGCGTGAAAGCACTTGGCTGAAGACATGATTGTCGACACTTGTGAGGTTTATATACCCCTCAATGTTCGTCATAGTCTTGTTCATTGACGCAATTGTCGCAGATTATCCTTAATGAATGTGTGCATTATGCTAACCATGGTTTTTTTTGAAGCCTTTTTTTTGTAAAGGTATTAATCCTTGAATATCCTTGCACGCAATTATATTATATTAACATGTACGTTATCTGGACAGATTTTTACGGAAAAAAACGATTCATATTCATGTGGAAATGATTGATTCCCTCTGAGATCTCGATATGTTTTTAATTGACGCCATTTGATGAGTTATTAATTCATTCGCCGATTATGGGCATTAAGGATACGCAAGTGACAAAAATACTAAATGAGAACTGATTTGGATAGAAGTTGAATAATAATAATCAGATCAATAATAGTTAACAGAGAAGGGATCTCAAAATATGGATGCAAAAGCTAGGATTTTTTCATAGTAGTGCTATACTCTTATTTGTACATAATATTTGACCGCAATAAAAGGATTCTTGCGTTTTTTTGCTTTTTACCGAGATAAATGCTCGAATGCATAGTTCACGCTCAATCCCACCTCAATTCAGCCCCTCCTTACAGCCACCAACTACTGACTGCAATGCTGGTCCGTGATTGGTGTTTGGCGAGTCTGAGGAGAGGCTGAGAAGAGGATGAGGTACGAAAGTATTGATTCTAAACGGTTCATTCGAAAAAACTGTATAATAAGGTCTTAAATACTATCAGTTTAAGGCGCGTCTCCACTGCGTCGGCAAAAACCGCTCGGCCTGGCCGCGCGGCTTTTGCCGACGCAGTGGAGACGTGTCCGTCGGCCAGGCCGAGCGGCCTAAATTGCCGATCGGCAAGCCGAATCGTTTCCCGACTCATGTCGGTAAATATCAAAGAAAATCGTGCCGAATGCGTCGATTGATTGATATTTGGGCTTAACGTCTCATATTTTTGCAACGAGGCTAATCGAGACAATGAGTGGGTGGTATAGGAAGATGAAATTGGGGGCTGTTTGGAGGAAAGGGACAAGTAGGAGGGTAGTTAGGATAGGGTAAAGGGGTGGAAAAGGGAGTGGAGAGGTTGTGGACTGCACTTCGTTTGACTTCTCCTCCTCGATCTGTCCGGCTAGGGTGGCCCTACCAGAAGCATACGCTTCCGCCGGCATAGCTCTCGGGATCAACAAAGCACGCAAACCTGCCCACCACGATAAGGTAGCAGTCCCTGGGTAGGATGCCTTGTCGAGCTCACGGAACCAATCAGGGTGGTATGGTGAAAGGGGTTGATTTGAACGCGCGCAACTTAAAATATAAACCCAACATTGCCTATCGTGGGTCCAGCTGCCACCCCCAGTGCATGCATTGTCATTGACTGGCAATTGGACGCTGACTGAGGGACAAAGGGACTACACATGCACACAAACAGTTGAAGTACACCTAAAGTTGAAGTTTGTATCCTGTTTACTGATTTTGGGACTAATTGAATCCAATAAATATTGGAAATCACAACTTGACGTTCTAAAAAAGTTTATAAAACCCCATTGCACCTATATTCGAGGGTTAACAGATCCATATCAGACATATATTAGATCACTTGCCCTGTATCTGTCCCTACTGAGGAAACTCGGATGACCCAAAAGCGTGGTTTACGGCGTTTTTTTTTTGCTGCAACAATTATAAATGTAACAGGGATCGTTTACCCCCGAGCTGGATTACCCCCCGGTAAACCAGCCCTAGGGCACAAATACCCCCCAGTAAACCACCTCTAGTGAACGATTAACCCCAGAGTAAACCTACCCTAGTGTACAAGTACCCCCTCAGAGCTGGTTTAACCTACCTTATAAGCCATAGGGGGTACACGAGCCCTAGGGATGGTTGACCCCCAGTCATATTTCTTAAACAACACATCCCAAGAGGGTTCACGAGCCCTAGGGATGGTTGACCCCCAGTCTTATTTCTTATGGCCTCATTCCAGTACATGTGCAAAGTTAACCCCGGTGTTAGTCAATGGCCAATCAGGAGTCAGCAATTGAGACACCGATCGAAGAAAGACATTGTTGAAAAAACGAGACAAAATAAAACAATAACAAACAAAAACAGTCCAATAACCTCACAACGTCCACAAAATACGCAATAAAACTACAAATTTACATATGTAGGACCTATATAATGCACAATAAATACACTAAATTGTTTATAAACTTCAATAAACACATACAGTAACGTATTCATGAAATAGGATATCCTCAATAAAGAATTGAAATGTGACATTTGTGAAACTATACACACGGGCATTGACAAAATGGCGGCATTTCAAAATATTGTTGAGATAACTCTTCTTAACCCTACTATCATACAGGGTCATATTTGCCTCCGAATTATGCAGGGAAGCCTTGGTAGGAGTTAACCCCGAAGTCATTTTAACATGGGGTTAGCGAGAGTTAAGGAGAGTTACAAAAATGTACAGGAATGAGGCCCCAGGAGGGTACACGAGCCCTAAGGATGGTTAACCCCCAGTCTTATTTCTTAAACAACACATCCCAGGAGGGTACACTAGCCCTAGGGATGGTTTACCCTCAGTTTTATTTCTTAAACAACACGTACCAGTAGGGTACCCAAGCCCTAGGTATGGTTGACCCCCAGTCTTATTTCTTAAACAACACATCCCAGGAGGGTACACAAGCCCTAGAGATGGTTGACCCCCAGTCTTATTTGTTAAACAACACATCCCAGGAGGGTACACTAGCCCTAGGGATGGTTGACCCCCAGTCTTATTTGTTAAACAACACATCCCAGGAGGGATACACGAGCCCTAGAGATGGTTGACCCCCAGTCTTATTTCTTAAACAACACATCCCAGGGGCCTCATTCCTGTACATTTTTTTAACTCTCCTTAACTCTCGCTAACTTCTACACAGGCTTCCCTGCATAATTCGGAGGCAAATATGACCCTGACTGATAGTAGGGTTAAGGGCAGGTATTTCAATGTCCAGTTAAAATCTACTTCTCAGTTTAATTGTTTTCACCATGACAACGGCCAATAGAAATACACCAAACTTGGCTTACCTGACAGTTAAATTTACTTGACACTTAAACTGGACATTGAAATACCGGCCCTAAGGGCCGGTAAGGGCACACTTCTTTTCCTTGCGGGTCAATTAGAATGACTTGGTTGCCATTGACTTCTTTGATTTTGTGTATGTTTTGATTGTATCGGGTGGACAGTTTATTTTTCTTGTCTTGCGTTACGATTACCGTGTCTCCGGGATGGAGGACGCGTTTGCTAGTGTGTCGAGTTTTGTTGGCATATGTCTTAGATTTTTTGTTTTTGGTCTTCGTCTCGTTGTCTTGCGCTGGCGTCTTGTGGGGGTTGGGAGTCTGCCGTTATTTCAGGGATTGAGAATCTGATTTTCCTTCCTAGTAGCAGTTCGGCAGGTGTTACTCCTGTTGTTGTGTGTTGTGATGTTCGGGATGTCATTAGTATGTATGGAATTTGCTTTCTCCAGTAGTTTCCTTCTGCGATAGTTGTTTTAAACATTTTCAGAAATGTACGATTTATTCTTTCAACTTGGCCGTTCGCTTGCGGCCAATAAGGTGTGACGTGGTGATAGCTCACATCTATTTGGTGGAGAAAGGATTTGTATTCTTGGAAAATGAATTGAGGACCATTGTCACTTAGGATTTCGTCGGGATACCCAAACCTTGCGAATAACTCTTCCAGCCATTTAATGATCATGTGACTTGAAGGTGTGGATTTGAATATCTTGGCTTCTGGCCAACGCGAGTAGTAGTCTACCACAATTTCAATAGTTTCGCCTGTTGGAAAGGGGCCGCAGAGATCAATTGCTAGTTTCTGCCATGGGCGTTGAGGGAGTTTCGTAGGATTGATCGGTTCTGGGTGGGGAAGAGGACTAACAAGCTGACAGGGCATGCAATTCTTAACATGTTCTGTTTCCTCTTGGTCGAGTTTGGGCCACCAAACTTTGTCTCTCAGTCGTTGCTTCGTCTTGATGATGCCTTGGTGTCCATGGTGGGCTAGGAGTAGAACGTCTTTTCTGAGAGCCGTCGGAATGATAATTCTGTTGCCACGGAGAAGTACATCTTGGTATAGCGAGATTTCTGTCTTGTTGTATTCTGGAGGGCATTTGCTCCAATCGTCGGTTGAGATTGCGTTCTTTACTGTTTGAAGTGTTTTGTCTGAACTTGTTGCCTCAGCAATTTGTTTGAGAGTTAGTGTTCTGGGTACTGAAGTTTCACGGATAAATCGTATGTATTCTTCAGCCACGTTTTCTTGTGTGTTTCCTTCCAGTGGTTTGTCTGCGTTGACGAGACGTGATAACGGATCAGCAATATTTCCTGTTCCTGGTCTGTATACGATTTTGACGTTGTATTGTTGCATTCTAAGCATCCAGCGTTCGATGCGAGCTGACGGTTTTGAGTACGTACCATATAGTACCTCGAGAGGTTTGTGGTCAGTCTCTAGTTCAAAGGGAATACCGTATAGATATAGATGATAGTGTTCGCAGCTCCATACCACCGCATAGGCTTCTCGTTCCGTTTGCGAGTACCGTTTTTGTACGTCTGTGAGAGAGCGGCTAGCAAAACTAATGGGTTTGAAGGTCTTGTCGTCTTGCTGTTGTAGAAGTACCGCTCCAACTGCATAAGGACTTGCATCTACGACTAGGCGGGTTGGACGTTTCTGATCGTAGTATGCGAGAGTGCTGCTTGAGGATAAGTCTTGTTTCAGCTGTGTGAATGCTTGTTGTTGCTCTATGCCCCAGTTCCAGGTTGAATATTTCTTCGTGAGGTTTCTGAGCGGCTCAGTGGTCGTAGCCATGTGCGGAATGAATTTGGCACAGAAGTTTACGAGACCAAGAAAGCTTCGGAGCTCGGATATGTCTTTTGGCGCTCGTGCTTTGCAGATCGCTTCCACTTTCTTGGTGTCTTGGTTGATTCCGTCAGTTGATAGAATGTGTCCGAGGAATGTTAGCTTGGTCATGCCGAATTGACATTTTTTCTTGTTTATCGTTAGGCCTGCATCATGGATTGTTTGAAGTACAGCTTCTAGACGTTTGTTGTGCTCTTCTGCGTCCTTGCCATAAACCATTATATCGTCTGAGACGTTTTTAACACCTTCGCAATGGGCCAATGTTTGTTGTATCACATGCTGATAGACTTCAGCTGCGGATGAGACGCCAAACAGAAGACGCTTGTAACGAAATAAGCCACTGTGGGTACTAAAGGTTGTAATGTACCTGGAGTCGTCATCGAGTTCCAGTTGATGGTAGCCTCGGCATAGGTCGATCTTCGATATGAATTTGGCTTCGGTCAGTTCTTGTAGAATGTCGTCTATGGTGGGTGTGACGTATCGTTGTCTTTGGATTGCTCGGTTTGCTTGTCTCATGTCGATGCATATTCTTATTCCGGCGTTGTCTCGTTTTGGAACTGCGACAAGCGGCGAGACCCAAGGTGTTGGACCTGTTACTGGTTCGATGATGTCTAATAGTTGAAGTTTCGTTAGCTCATCGTCTACTAGTTTTCGTAGGTGAAAGGGGACGCGCCTTGTTGGCTGAGCGACTGGGTGTACGGTGTCGTCGATGTGACGTTTCACTTTATAGTCTTTGAGCTTGCCTAGGCCTTGGAAACAGTCTGCATGTTTTGATAGAATGTTGTTGATGTTGTCATCAACGGTGTATGCTGATTCCGTAGGCGAGTCTAGTACATTTGTATTGGGGCCTAGTTTTAGGACACCGAGTTGTAATGATGTGGTCTTACCTAGCAGAGCCGGGTGTTTTCCTGGTACAACAATGAAGTTTGCAGTGATGCCTGTTGTTTCATTGACGTTCACTACTGTTCGGAACTCGCCCAGCATAGGGATGGGTTTGTCACTGCCGTATGCGCGGAGAATTCGAGCAGAATTTTCGAGTTTAAGACCTGTTTTAGACAGTTTGTGCCAGTCTTCTTCATTTATGGTGTTTACTGTGGCGCCAGAGTCGATTATGAAGTTCACCTTTTGGTTGTAAGCATCTCTGCTTCCAATGCAGAAGGTCCCGGGTTCAAATCCCGCTTCAGGCAGAAGTTTTTTAATTTCTAAAGTCGATTCAATTCCATTAATTCTTAGCTTAGGAATAAGCAAACGGTGACTTTGGAGCCGTCCTAGCAACAAAGCACTTAATAAATTCAAAGTTGTTCTGAATCGATCTTGTTGATTCTGTCATTTGTCCGCAGGTGTTCGCACTGTCCAAACACTGATTCATATGTTTCGTATTTGAAGTATCGATCTTTGATTGGTTATCGCTCACTCGTCGATGGTGCTCAGAGCCTACAGGGTTGGTTTAGTCGCTTTAAATTAAAGGCCCCCACAGAAAATCAGTATTGTTACTGAGTGGGTAGACTATAAATACGAATTTATTTATTTTATTTATCAGAGTCTGTTTCTTCCAAATTGTGTGAGTTTGAGGAACAGGATAGAAATCTCTTCTTCTGAAGCAACAATCATTTAATAGAACCCGAGGAGTGGCATGAAGTTATAGGAGACTGTATCTGCTTGTCGAGGTGGGCCCCTCCTCGTGGTGACCGGTGCGTGCAATGGGGATAGGTTTGGGTAATAAGGCCACCCTAAGGAATTTTCTTTTGTAGGAAGAAAATGAAAAGTGGTAGAGGCTTGAAACATTAGGAAATCCTATTTATACATTTTGGTTATGAAATACAATATAAATTTATTTTTCGAACTATATAATTGTTTTGTAGAAAAAATATTATATCTAATTGGCCTTATTCCCTTCATGCTTTGGTAATAAGGCCACATGTTTTTATACATTTACACTGAGATTAAATTAGTTTTCAAGACAAATCATTGATCTGTTTTAATCGTGGATTCTATTTGACTGAATAAATTATTTTTGATCACTTTACCAGTGGTACTATTTATAATTAGGGATCAGATTTAGTGATTTGATCAATGAAATCAACAAAAATTTAATTTGTCTAAGAATACTTTTATTAGAAAGATGTAAAAATTAAACAATGATATAGAAAGGATGTAACATGTACAAGATGTAAAAGATGTGAAATATGTAAGCTGCAAATAGCGCAGTAATGTTATTATCATTTAGGTTTTGTCATTGGCCTTATTACCAAAACAGCACTTATGTGACAATAGGGAACACGCGTATGAAAATTTTAATCGATTTTTAAATACCTTGTCTCTCATTTAATAATTTTGTGTCTTTGAATTTTGAAAAACGGATCAGTCTATGCCTCAAAATAATTGGTTAAGTAACGATAAATAAAAGGGCGCGAAAAACGAGCCGCCGCCATGTAGAGTGGATTTGACGTCATAGTTTTGTTCTGCGTACGCTCACTGCCTCAGCGATTGGTCTGTTCCACCACGTCTACACAATCATTGCGTCACAGCCACCTGTACGCGTTTCAGATCCCCGAGTTTATACTTCAATAAATACGACCACATTAAGCCTATTTAAAAATTTCTTTTTTACGTGCGCCTTGCATTAATATAGTTTTTGTATCTAATACTATTAAAATAAGTGTTTGGTTTAACAAAAAAATCGTACGCGTGTTGCCTATTGCTCTCATATTTCAGCACAAACTGTGTTTAATAGCTAAAAATGTATCTCCAGTATATACAAGATGAACACAGATTTGTTCTAAAGGAAAAGTTTAATTATTTTTCTTTATTTAAATGTATTTAATAAATGTTTCCCGGTTACCGAAACGTGCTAACGCCTCTGAGAAGGGAGCAACACACAGTTGGCTGTGGAATCTGTTGTATCAACCAAAGACGCATGTGGTTTTCGTTGTAGTGATCAGATTGCTTTGTTCTACATTCTGACATACGAATATTTAAAATATGTTTAATAGCGGCAAAGATTCAGGCAAATAGTCTTATTCCCTTATCGGACTTATTTCCCTGTATTGAATTTTCTATAACTTTAGCGTTATATACCGTACACGATTAATACTTACATCAAAATATTTATCAATTCAATACAAATATATTTTGTCGTAATCAGTTTCGTTGTCAGACCAACAGTTTGGCCGTAATTGAGCAGTACTCAATGCAATGTGTCGTCAAAACTGGAGACGCCGTGGCACTAAAGTGCGCTAAATACTGTGAGACCTCTGTGCTGTACTCTTTCCTCAAAATTGCACAGGATTCCACTTGATGCTGGACTATATATGCGCACAGTTAAATGTTTACATTGAATATCTGTGTGCAGGATGCTTGGAATATGTGGATATGTGAAGATATTAAAAACGTTATAGATTAGATACTATTCGTTAATTAAAACAGTATTTATTTTATACTATATATTGACATCAAGGTCAACAAAATCCCCTGGCGGGGGATCGTCGAACTCCAAAAAAAAGGCATTGAATGAGATCCAAAATGGCGATTTTGGATCCAGCTACAAAAATTGCATTATTATTTAAATAATCCTCACAGATAATGTGAACATACGCGTAAAGTATTTCCTTTGAAAATATATAGAGAATGTGAAGACCAAATCTCATTACAGATTGTTATTTTGCCTTTTTGGCCCATAATTTGTTTTGACAGATCAATTCATTTGTTTTTCTAAATGATTCTCTCATTTGAATAACATGTGATTTTTAACATTATAGAAATAGGTTAGATGAGCTTCGTTTGTTTGTCCAGTACCAGGTACAGAAATCCTGGTACAGTACCACCCGGATGTACGTAATGAAAACGGAAATGGGGGCAAAAAGTTCACCTACCGTCCGCATGGACAAACAAACACCTCTAAACCAACTCAGTCACAGTCATGTCATGGTCATGTGCCTTGTTTTTAAACCACAGCCTTCTCGACGGGTCAGTCCTTGCGGATTGCAAGGATCAAGTAGACCTTGGCGGATTGAACCGACATTCGAGAAGGCTGTGTTTTACACATTTGCGAGGAGTATTCGAAAATGGCGAATTTAATCCCAATTCTTGTTCCATTACTTCATTCATTTCATTCATTAATTCCACACCTAGGCTGAAGGCCTACTTGCAATAATTGTAGGTATCGGGTAAATCGTTAGTCTTAAACATAATCTTAGTAATCGTTCTGGACGCCGCGTCCAGTCTCTAGGGCTTCACGACTATTTGTAAGACTATGCCTAGGCCTACACCCTGGTCCCATATTTAGTCATAAGGTAGGCCTAGCATTAGTAGGGCCCAGGCTTGTAATACCTAGGCCTATGTTCTAGGCCTACTTATGCCCGATTCCACCAAGTGCTAAACTAGACCTATGCCTAGACCTACACCCTGGTCCCATATTTGTCTAGGCTAGGCCTAGGGAATTAAATGAAATGAAGGCCTATCATTAGTCTAGGCCTAGTGCCTAGGCCTACCCAGGCTTGTAATACTTAGGCTTATGTTCTAGGTTAGGGTATTTTTGTACGGAACCACGCAAATACATAAGTAGTAACATATAAAACTACTGTAGAAAGTTTACCGAAATAAAAGTAATATTCGTATGATAAATCAGCATAATTATAATGAATACATTAATTACCGATGTTTAAAAGGAATACGTATTTGAATGTATGCATTATGGGTATCAAAAGAAAGCTGCCGATACGTGGGTTTTATCATCGGTACCTCCGGGAGAATTAAAAAAAACATTTTCCTAGGGGGGTGGGGGGGGGGGGCTGCAGATGTTTCGTTAAACTTATCAATCGAAAGATATTAATACGTCGTTTTTAGGAAAAGTACTTTCTACAAGGCGATAAAAGAAAATGTGCCCTAGTACTTGGCTAATATATTGATGAGGAGGGGGGGGGGGGGGGGGGGGGGGTTAAGTAAAAGAGCGCCTTGTAAATTAAATTTTAATGTTTTAATGTTTACCCAATTTAATTGATGTGACTTCATAGATATGAGGTTCGATTACTCCGATACAAAAGACCCGTCACGGCTTGGGTTAGAATAAGCCCAGAGTGACCCTGCTGGTCGTAAGAGGTTACGAAAGGAGACCCAGTGATATTCCCTCACCCCCACTATCCCACTGATGATTTATTCTCCCACTTGTCCCTGCCCTCCCTTGCTGGACTCCCTTTATGACGATTGACCACCTCGCGATGTAGATGGACCTGATTCGGAAGACGTCATATGACCTAAGGGGTCGAGTACGTCGTTAAACACCACCAATAATATAATCCGATACAAAATTCTAGGCCCGTCTACCAAGATTCACTTTGCAGTGATTCACCAGGCAATGATGGTATAATTCTCATGGTTAGCTGACTCTACGTGCGGCATCATCTTTTGCTTGAAGTACTGTTATCATAGGTTATTGTCTTGACCCGATGTAGGAACCTTAGTGAATCTTGATTTGTTAATTACACACCAATAATATGGCCACTTGATTGGGTTGGTGAGAAAATTACTTTTGCTGCTCAAGCAACAGTCATGTTTGGTTCAACTCGATTGTAGGGCGTTTATAACCATGCCACTCCGTTTAAAATGTTTTTTTTTTGCTGTTCTTGATAGCCCATTATAATCACCATCAACTACTACAGTGGTATTTAAGTATTTGCTTTTGATGTACTAAGCATGCATATTGCATAGCAGCTCTTCATAAGATTTGTCTCTAGACCAATGTATAAACGATGCAGTCAATGCCCTCCATAAAATACAAAGCAATTGTTATTTATTTTTTCATATTCCATATTCTCGTATTCATATTCATATTCGTGATCATAATCGGGGTCGGGATGGATCGTTACTGTACATTTTCTTATGCTAAATCATTACGACATAAAGATTTTATTGTGAACAGCGCCATAAGAACCATGTAGGTTAACTCTTCTATGATTTCTTAATTGCGATTGCGATCCCGATACCGACAATTGCGGTTGGGGCTTTATATTCCAAACAGTATACACAGGTATACACAAGAGAAGAATTTTGATCTTGCCTTGGAACACTCAAATAGTATAATAATCTGAAGGTAGTGTTGCCTCTGATGACTCTCGAAAGACGCGCGAGAGTCGTTGGAAAATCAGCAAAGGATCGACTTTATTGTATTTCCACAAATGAACGGCTCAAAAATAATTGCGCTCACTGAATTCGATACCCAAGTAATCAATATCAACAACTTATTTACTTTGTTGTATGAATTGCATACAAATGTAAGTCTTATTATATGTTTATCTAAACGTTAAAGTTTGTTTGGTATTACGGGTGAAATCTTTGTGTTATACTGTTCATTGAGAAATTCCGCAGTAATGACATTACAAATTTTGTTAAATTTTGGTAGACGGGCCCCCATAAGTTTTGTATCGGAGAAACCGGACCTCATATTTATGACGTCACATCAATTGGTGCCAGATCCAGTGATGCAAGTGGTAAGAAAGAAGGGCTGTAGCTCAATGATCTTTTCCCCTCCACCTTTCACCCAATTACAAGAGGTTTAAAGAGACAATAAGGTGAAATTTTTAGTGTTCAGCAAACATTTTAAAGACTTTTATTAAAATTAAGTCTTACTAAACAAGTTTTCCATGGACGTAGTAATTTTGTTTTTTCGACTTATTATATTACTGTTTAAACGCAAATTACTGTTCTATTGTTGAAGTGTGTCAGTGATACTTGTTCGTTTAGCTAAATTTGAGTTTATTTCACATCGGGTCTATTTGACTATATTTTGAAATGTTATTTATATCTGGTATTTTAAAACATACGAAACAAGTTAGTTATTGCTAGAATGTGATGTATATATATAAAAAGTAAGTAAGAACTGGTATTCAAATAAGTACCAGTACGGCGCTGCAGCACACTTTCATCATTGGTTAGATCACATCTAAAATGGGTTCATAAAGTGCCTGTTTTATTTACCCCCCGCCCCCTCCACCACCCCCAACCGCCCTCCTCCCCAATATATAGGCCAAGCACTAGGGTACATTTTTTTAATCGTGCTGTTAAGGTACTTTTCCTAAAAACAAGGTATTAGCTTTTATTTCATACGTTTGACGAAATATCTGCATCCCCCCCCCTCCCCCCCAAAAAAAGAAAAATGTAGTTTTTTTGTTTTTAATTCACCCGGAGATACCGATATTAAAACCCACGGATCGGCAGCTTTCTTTTGATACCCATAATGCATACATTCAAATATGTATTCCTTTTAAACAATCGGTAATTAATGTATTCATTAATTATGTTGATTTATCAAACGACTATTACTTTTATTTCGGTAAAATTTCTACAGTAGTTTCATATGTGTTTACTTATGTATTTTCAGCTATGAACTATATATTCCATTATACCAATTATACAGGGAGACCATTTTATTAAAAATGTTATTATATTGATATTAATTAATTAATGCTTGCCGAAATATCTATATACTGGTTTTCAATGTTGTTCTTATTACAAAAGGCCTTACTTAATGTATTTAATATACAATATCCGAAAAATCTTTGAGAATAACGATTATATAAGCATTAATTAATTTTAGCAATTTAATTAATAACGTTAATTAGGGGGGTCAGACGGCGGTAAACTTTCTTCGGAACATGTAGGTATACATAGCAAACAACTTCTGATAAAAAAAATTCTCTACCAATTAATTCCGGGTCAAGCCTATTTCAGCTTCTATATTACCGGGGTATTGACATAGATTTCAGTATTATGCTGTTTATGCAGGGAAACCGCCCAACGCTATTATTTTCCGAGTGAGGCAAAAATTTGTTGGGCGAAAATTTATTTTTTACTTTTTAGTGCATTTAAATATAAGCGTTGTTGAAAAAAAATTACTTTTTTCATGTTATATTATTTTATTCTTTTAAAATTCCTACCGTGATCAATAACAGCAGTTGCGCTAGCACCAACTCCATCCAATCAACTGTGAGGTCGAACCACGCGAAGGGAACGCACCTATCCGTACATGGTGAATGACTCACCGCACGGGGTTGTACCATACTTACAAGTGGAGCGTGTTGACATTCTTGCTGCATAGAAACATATCCGATGCTTTCGTTACAGATATTTGAGTCCCGAACAACCAGCGGTAATTCCGATGCCTGCATCTGGTTGGCCCATCCTCACTAGCTGTGACTACTTTCCCATATGAAGCTTTAATTGTTTAATTAATTAATTATGATGGATTAATTGATTACTGAGTGAATCTTATAATTGATTCTTATATTGTCATTTAGAAAATACGACTGTGTAAAAAACATTTCAGCTTGAACGGAGTGGGTGAAATATCGATTCGTATATAAAACGTTGATTAAATAATTATGATAGCTTTATTTATTGATTAGTAAATATGACAATTGATTCATATATTGTCATTAAGAATACACCTGTGTGAAAAGTTTCAGCTAGGTCGAACATTTAGAAGTAGGTTAAATATCGATTATAAGATTCCGTCCAGACAAATAGACAATCACATGAAGCTAATATAAGCGTTGTAACTATGTTTTATTAGTTATAACAAATCAGATTGCAAGGTTACAGGTAAGACTGAATAGCGGCCATCTTTCAGAGAGAGACATCCACAAGAAAGGCCTGTTCACATGAGTATGTTGATTGTTTAGTAATTATGATGAAGGCTAAAGGTGTGTTTACACACTTGCATTACAGTTACAAACTTATTAAAGTATTAAACTTAAAGATTTCTAGACAACAACAATGAACTTTGTTCTAGTTTGTTGATGATTGAGTTTGTGTCAGGGATCTTGTCTGACTCAACACTGATGAGTAGAATTTGATTCTAACAGATCCTGATTCATCGTGGATCGTAGTCGTGACTTGATAAGTTTCACTTTTGAAAATGTTTTTGTTCGGCAACTCTTTTTCGTAGTAAACAAATACCCATTTATACAGATTTTCCCTGAAAGTGAAAGTGTAGTGTGCGCAAATGTTCCACAGGGACCCGGAATGTCACTCAACCCCGCCAGTCCGCGCCTGCTGATGGTTAAAACAGAACAGGTTATGTTATTTCACTCCCGATCACTTAATGTATAGCTGTACTATGCGATATCGCGTGGAAGGGAAAACTACTATAACTGACCATAGTCGATGCTATATGTGGTACGTTTGTACGGCTAAGCCAATAACTTACCTTCACTTAAGGTAAAAACATTCTACACTATTATTAAACGAAAGTGGGAAATAAATTAAACAAATTATTAGCAAGCCAAATGAAACTGATATTTAATCAAATATTGAACATAAAATTGCAAGACAACCCTATGCATAAAACACATCAATCAAATGCACACATGTGAAAATATATGTTGAAAAATAAACACCTTGAAATATACGTTGCAATATGTAAACATTGAAATACACGTTGCAATATACTACAAGCAGCACGAGCATATTCATAGCAAGACTATCGCCTAAGAGAGACGTTTGATTTTGTTTATAGTAGGCATGTTTAATATAAAGTGTGTTTCATACACTATTGTGTCTGTGTAAATTTATAACCGACATATCTTGCGTGTATTGAAAGAATTATTGTTTGGTATAATATAATCGTCGTCTTGAAGAGAAAAAGTAAAAACAGACGAAAGGGATTTAAGATCATGATAATTGAAAAATATGGAGATTAAAGATCTGTATCAGATCCCGAAAATCATAAAGCGAGCGTGTTCACCGTCCCTAGACCTACTTCCCATTTCATGCATACTGATTTAACCATAAACACAGATTACTTTACTCGTCGTACAACATCTTCGGTAATGCTTCCGTCACGCGTGGGATAGCGGCCGCCAACCAGCGACCGTGGCTAATTCAGATACCTGCTCGGGTTGGCCGAGACCGTAAACACGTCATTGATTGATGACGAATGCATTACCGCAGTTGTTTTAAGAGACCTATAGCATTCTTTCACACACTCGCAAATGTATTCTTCCGCTTAGCAGAGTGCGCAAGCCTCATTGGCTACGCCCACTATTCCAGGGAACCAACCGCCGGTCGTAAATAATCCCTCATGGTCCTTACTTAGTTGGTATCATTGGACTCTGCTATGTCGTAATCACCAGAAGACTTAGGAGGTGCCAACTTTAATAAAATCAAACCAATGTTGGAGAACGTTAAAACTTCAACCAAACGCCGTCAGAAACATATTGAGAAAGAAGTACCAGTTGCAAACAAAGAATCATGGCGTCTTGACACAATATGTGATCACCACGAGCATTATGTACCCTAATAGGGCTAAGCACGCAAAGCTGAACACACGTTGCTTCCAAAGTACAAGCTCTGAGCTCAAGTCAACAAAGTACCGCACAGGCTTAGTTGCCCCAACGAAAGTATTCTGACGCTTACGAAATAATCAATTCAGATGATACAAACTTAATTTTCTAACTCTCTATAGTTCCAAACATCTAACTGGAACACCTGTAAGGGTTGATTCACGACCTTCGGTTGCCTACCTGTGACAGTGGACGTGGCCAAACAGGCATATGCACCCTACGTAGGAGCAGAATGCTTTACGACGTTGTTTGAAATAGAGCATACTAAAAGGGCTGTAGATGGGCGTCTGAGGTCAGTATGTGACTACCTTCGTTGGGACTGTCAAACTAGCGCCTTGCACGCAAAGCTTAGGGTAGACAACGGCACCATAGTACAGCTCAAGGGTACAATAGTAGCCACACAGGCTTAAGACTGTGGGCGTAGGCTCAGTGACTATGTTGCTGTGGGTGAGAGATATAGTCACAGCGCCACCATAGTACAGCTCAAGGGTACAATAGTAGCCACACAGGCTTTAGACTGTGGGCGTAGGCTCAGTGACTATGTTGCTGTGGGTGTGAGATATAGTCAAACTTAGAATATTTCTGCAAAACAGTGCAAAACATAATTACTCCTCATTTCCCCTTCCGTTCTTTCTACAATTTTTCACAAATGTAGGGTTGTGCCTTTGTAGAGGGTGGTTTGCAGTCTGGAATATCGAAATATCCATCATATCCTGTGCCGTAGATGACACAAGCAGTGTTGTTTTTTGGAAAACCAGAATCCCATTTATATCCCCCAACATCGGCGACATCCACACCTGAAACATGTCACATCACTCGGTAAGAGAGAGAAGATAACTTAATACGGAAGGTAAGACTTAATTAATATTTGTATACGCGAGAGCGTAGGTCGTGTATTCTGTTAGAAGAAGATAGTGATTAAAAAAAAATTACGTTTTAAAGCCACGTTGTGTATGAGTTTCCGTGTGGCTGTTGCCTTGCGTAATAGACTAGCGGCCAGCAAGGGAGATGACGCAAGCACACCACGCTAACACTAGGGGCCACGCGATACATCAGAACATAGACTAGCGGCCAGCAAGGAAGATGACGCAAGCACACCACGCTAAATCTAGCGGCCACGCGATACATCAGAACATAGACTAGCGGCCAGCAAGGGAGATGACGCAAGCACACCACGCTAACACTAGGGGCCACGCGATACATCAGAACATAGACTAACGGCCAACAAGGGAGATGACGCCAGCACACAACGCTAACACTAGAAGCCACGCGATACATCAGAACATAGACTAGCGGCCAGCAAGGGAGATGACGCTAGCACACCACGCTAACACTAGGCGCCACGCGATACATCAGAACATAGACTAGCTGCCAGCAAGGGAGATGACGCTAGCACACCACGCTAACACTAATGGCCACGCGATACATCAGAACATAGACTAGCGGCCAGCAAGGGAGATGACGCAAGCACACCACGCTAACACTAGAAGCCACGCGATACATCATAACATAGACTAGCGGCCAGCAAGGTAGATGACGCTAGCACACCACGCTACCACTAGGGGCCACGCGATACATCAGAACATAGACTAGCGGCCAGCAAGGTAGATGACGCTAGCACACCACGCTACCACTAGGGGCCACGCGATACATCAGAACATAGACTAACGGCCAACAAGGGAGATGACGCCAGCACACAACGCTAACACTAGGGGCCACGCGATACATCAGAACATAGACTAGCGGCCAACAAAGGGAGATGACGCTAGCACACCACGCTAACACTAATGGCCACGCGATACATCATAACATAGACTAGCGGCCAACAAAGGGAGATGACGCTAGCACACCACGCTTACACTAATGGCCACGCGATACATCATAACATAGACTAGCGGCCAACAAGGGAGATGACGCAAGCACACCACGCTAACACTAATGGCCACGCGATACATCAGAACATAGACTAGCGGCCAACAAAGGGAGATGACGCTAGCACACCACGCTAACACTAGGGAGGAGACACGCGATACATCAGAACATAGACTAGCGGCCAGCAAGGGAGATGAGCAAGCACACCACGCTAACACTAGGGGCCACGCGATACATTAGAACATAGACTAGCGCTTAGCAAGGGAGATTACGCAAGCACACCACGCTAACACTAGGGGCCACGCGATACATCAGAACATAGACTAGCGGCCAGCAAGGGAGATGACGCAAGCACACTACGCTAGCACTAGGGGCCACGCGATACATCAGAACATAGACTAGCGGCCAGCAAGGGAGATGACGCAAGCACACCACGCTAACACTAGTAGCCACGCGATACATCAGAACATAGACTAGCGGCCAGCAAGGGAGATGACGCTAGCACACCACGCTTCCACTAGGGAGGAGACACGCGATACATCAGAACATAGACTAGCAGCCAGCAAAGGAGATGACGCTTGCACACCACGCTAACACTAGGGGCACCGCGATACATCAGAACACAGACTAGCGGCCAACATAGGGAGATGACGCTAGCACACCACGCTAACACTAGGGGCCACGCGATACATCAGAACATAGACTAGCGGCTAGCAAGGGAGATGACGCAAGCACACCACGCTAACACTAGGGAGGAAACACGCGATACATCAGAACATAGACTAGCGGCCAGCAAGGGAGATGACGCTAGCACACCACGCTAACACTAGGGAGGAGACACGCGATACATTTGAACATAGACTAGCAGCCAGCAAGGGAGATGACGCTAGCACACCACGCTAACACTAGGGAGGAGACACGCGATACATCAGAACATAGACTAGCGGCCAGCAAGCGAGATGACGCTAGCACACCACGCTAACACTAGGGGCCACAAGATACATCAGAACATAGACTAGCGGCTAGCAAGGGAGATGACGCAAGCACACCACGCTAACACTAGTAGCCACGCGATACATCAGAACATAGACTAGCGGCCAGCAAGGGAGATGACGCTAGCACACCACGCTTACACTAGGGAGGAGACACGCGATACATCAGAACATAGACTAGCAGCCAGCAAAGGAGATGACGCTTGCACACCACGCTAACACTAGGGAGGAGACACGCGATACATCAGAACATAGACTATCAGCCAGCAAAGGAGATGACGCCAGCACACCATGCTAACACTAGGGGCCACGCGATACATCAGAACATAGACTAGCGGCCAACAAGGGAGATGACGCTAGCACACCACGCTAACACTAGGGGCCACGCGATACATCAGAACATAGACTAGCGGCTAGCAAGGGAGATGACGCAAGCACACCACGCTAACACTAGGGAGGAAACACGCGATACATCAGAACATAGACTAGCGGCCAGCAAGGGAGATGACGCTAGCACACCACGCTAACACTAGGGAGGAGACACGCGATACATTAGAACATAGACTAGCGGCCAACAAGGGAGATGACGCTGGCACACCACGCTCACACTAGCGGCCACGCGATACATCAGAACATAGACTAGCGGCCAGCAAGGGAGATGACGCAAGCACACTACGCTAGCACTAGGGGCCACGCGATACATCAGAACATAGACTAGCGGCCAGCAAGGGAGATGACGCAAGCACACTACGCTAGCACTAGAGGCCACGCGATACATCAGAACATAGACTAGCAGCCAGCAAGGGAGATGACGCAAGCACACCACGCTAACACTAGAAAGGAGACACGCGATACATCAGAACATAGACTAGCGGCCAACATAGGGAGATGACGCTAGCACACCACGCTAACACTAGGGAGGAAACACGCGATACATCAGAACATAGACTAGCGGCCAGCAAGGGAGATGACGCTAGCACACCACGCTAACACTAGGGAGGAGACACGCGATACATCAGAACATAGACTAGCGGCCAACATAGGGAGATGACGCTAGCACACCACGCTAACACTAGGGAGGAAACACGCGATACATCAGAACATAGACTAGCGGCCAGCAAGGGAGATGACGCTAGCACACCACGCTAACACTAGGGAGGAGACACGCGATACATCAGAACATAGACTAGCGGCCAGCAAGCGAGATGACGCTAGCACACCACGCTAACACTAGGGGCCACAAGATACATCAGAACATAGACTAGCGGCTAGCAAGGGAGATGACGCAAGCACACCACGCTAACACTAGTAGCCACGCGATACATCAGAACATAGACTAGCGGCCAGCAAGGGAGATGACGCTAGCACACCACGCTTACACTAGGGAGGAGACACGCGATACATCAGAACATAGACTAGCAGCCAGCAAAGGAGATGACGCTTGCACACCACGCTAACACTAGGGGCACCGCGATACATCAGAACACAGACTAGCGGCCAACATAGGGAGATGACGCTAGCACACCACGCTAACACTAGGGGCCACGCGATACATCAGAACATAGACTAGCGGCTAGCAAGGGAGATGACGCAAGCACACCACGCTAACACTAGGGAGGAAACACGCGATACATCAGAACATAGACTAGCGGCCAGCAAGGGAGATGACGCTAGCACACCACGCTAACACTAGGGAGGAGACACGCGATACATTAGAACATAGACTAGCAGCCAGCAAGGGAGATGACACTAGCACACCACGCTAACACTAGGGAGGAGACACGCGATAAATCAGAACAAAGACTAGCGGCCAGCAAGGGAGATGACGCAAGCACACCTTGCTAACACTAGGGAGGAGACACGCGATACATCAGAACAAAGACTAGCGGCCAGCAAGGGAGATGACGCAAGCACACCACGCTAACACTAGGGAGGAGACACGCGATACATCAGAACATAGACTAGCAGCCAGCAAGGGAGATGACGCTAGCAACCACGCTAACACTAGGCAGGAGACACGCGATACATCAGAACATAGACTAGCAGCCAGCAACGGAGATGACGCAAGCACACCACGCTAACACTTGGGGCCACGCGATACACAAGAACATAGACTAGCGGCCAGCAAGGGAGATGACGCAAGCACACCACGCTAACACTAGGTAGGAGACACGCGATACATCAGAACAAAGACTAGCGGACAGCAAGGGAGATGACGCTTGCACACCACGCTAACACTAGCGGCCACGCGATACATCAGAACAAAGACTAGCGGCCAGCAAGGGAGATGACGCAAGCACACCACACTAACACTAGCGGCCACGCAATACATCAGAACATAGACTAGCGGCCAGCAAGGGAGATGACGCTAGCATACCACGCTAACACTAGGGGCCACGCGAAACATCAGAACATAGACTAGCGGCCAGCAATTGAGATTACGCTAGCACACCACGCTAACACTAGGGGCCACGCGATACATCAGAACAAAGACTAGCGGCCAGCAAGGGAGATGACGCAAGCACACTACGCTAACACTAGGGGCCACGCGAGACATAAGAACATAGACTAGCGGCCAACAAGAAAGATGACGCAAGCACACCACGCTTAATCTAGCGGCCAGCAAGGGAGATGACGCAAGCACACCACGCTTAAACTAGCGGCGACGCGATACATCAGAACATAGACTAGCGGCCAACACGGGAGATGACGCCAGCACACAACGCTTAAACTAGCAGCCACGCGATACATCAGAACATAGACTAGCGGCCAGCAAGGGAGATGACGCAAGCACACCACGCTAACACAAGCGGCCACGCGATACATCAGAACATAGACTAGCGGCCAGCAAGGGAGATAACGCTAGCACACAACGCTAACACTAGAGGCCACGCGATACATCACAACATGAGTAGCGGCCAGAAAGGGAGATTACGCCAGCACACCACGCTAACACTAGGGGCCACGCGATACATCAGAACATAGACTAGCGGCCAACAAGGGAGATGACGCAAGCACACCACGCTAACACTACGGGCCACGAGATACATCAGAACATAGACTAGCGGCCAACAAGGGAGATACGCCAGCACACAACGCTAACTTTAGGGGCCACGCGATACATCAGAACATAGAATAGCGGCCAACAAGGGAGATGACGCAAGAACACCACGCTAACACTAGGGGCCACGCGATACATCAGAACATAAACTAGCGGCCAACAAGGGAGATGACGCCAGCACACCACGCTTACACTAGGGGCCACGCAATAAATCAGAACATAGACTAGCGGCCAGCAAGGGAGATGACGCCAGCACACCACGCTAACACTAGCGGCCACGCGATATATCAGAACATAGACTAGCGGCCAGCAAGGGAGATGACGCCAGCACACAACGCTAACACTAGAGGCCACGCGATACATCAGAACATGAGTAGCGGCCAGCAAGGGAGATGACGCCAGCACACCACGCTAACACTAGAGGCCACGCGATACATCAGAACATAGACTAGCGGCCAACAAGGGAGATGACGCCAGCACACCACGCTAACACTAGGGGCCACGAGTTACATCAGAACATAGACTAGCGGCCAACAAGGGAGATACGCCAGCACGTACCTCACGCTAACACTAGGGGCCACGCGATACATCAGAACATAGAATAGCGGCCAACAAGGGAGATGACGCAAGAACACCACGTAAACAATAGGGGCCACGCGATACAAAAGAACATAGACTAGCGGCCCGCAAGGGAGATGACGCCAGCACACCACGCTATCACTAGTGGCCACGCGATACTTTAGAACATAGACTAGCGGCCAGCAAGGGGGATGACGCCAGCACACCACGCTAACACTAGTGGCCACGCGATACATCAGAACATAGACTAGCGGCCAGCAAGGGAGATGACGCTAGCACACCACGCTTACACTAGGGAGGAGACACGCGATACATCAGAACATAGACTAGCAGCCAGCAAGGGAGATGACGCTTGCACACCACGCTAACACAAGGGGCCACGCGATACATCAGAACACAGACTAGCGGCCAACATAGGGAGATGACGCTAGCACACCACGCTAACACTAGGGAGGAAACACGCGATACATCAGAACATAGACTAGCGGCCAGCAAGGGAGATGACGCTAGCACACCACGCTAACACTAGGGAGGAGACACGCGATACATCAGAACATAGACTAGCGGCCAACAAGCGAGATGACGCTAGCACACCACGCTAACACTAGGGGCCACGCGATACATCAGAACATAGACTAGCGGCCAGCAAGCGAGATGACGCTAGCACACCACGCTAACACTAGGGGCCACAAGATACATCAGAACATAGACTAGCGGCTAGCAAGGGAGATGACGCAAGCACACCACGCTAACACTAGTGGCCACGCGATACATCAGAACATAGACTAGCGGCCAGCAAGGGAGATGACGCTAGCACACCACGCTTACACTAGGGAGGAGACACGCGATACATCA
>CAMDTW010000532.1:37500-68260 GCA_945910005.1 Isoperla grammatica
AACTCAAGTCCAGAGCCTCCTGGATGGGTAAATCAGCCCTTTTTTCATGTCTCAGTTATGCGGAGATCAAGTAGACCTTGTCTGAGGGCTGGCACTACGCTGGCTCTGCGAGTGGGAGAATGTGGCAGTGCAAAGCCCCATTCCCCAAATAGCCGTGTTGCCAAGTTTTGTTTCGGACAAGTATTGAAAATGCACCAATCAGAGAAAGATATAACAAAGCAGTTTAATAACAACACATGGTTTGCCCGCCTGTGATGTCACAGCCCCCTCAACTCAGTGAACTTAAAATATTGCAAGGCGGTGTTTTAAAGTTTAGTGTTTTGTTTTATAATACCTCCACATTCTAAAAACAGAGAGATGTGAAGTAAACGATATTTATTTCATGTTCCCATTTCGAGGTCATTGACGTATTGCCACCAGCTTTGAAGGAAGATAAGACCAACTCAGACAGGGTCTAAATTTTGGTCTCAAGTGTTTTTACGCCAGGCCTAAGTTAAGACTTTTTGTGAATCCGGGCCCAGCATGCTATGTTTTGAGTAGCTTACCGAAGTCGTCCCATTGTTCTCACCACCGGCAACAGCAACCTGGGAAATAAAGTTTTATTTTACTGAGACCATCGTCAGGTCCATGTGGGTTCCTCCTCGCGGTGATCGGTCCAGCTAGGAGGAATCCCGCGCATATATTGGCACATACTTTGGTAATTCATCAAGTCTTGTTGATCGTGTTGATTATTCTTATAAGGTAATACATGAAGACAGTGTTTTATACAATATGAAAAACTTTTGAAAAAAATAAGTAAACAAACAAAACTAACAATTTTTCAACATTTTCGTGCGTTTTTTCTACTTATATCTACATGTTGGCTCTGTATGCCACCTGATTGACCCCCCCCCCCCCCAACCTCCCCCTTATCAACCAGCAACCATCCAATACTCGCCATATCCACATCGACTCCTCTTTACTACGATCCTTGCGATGTTTGATGCAACCGACTCGACTGATCTAGGCGCTCGGGAGCCCACCGGGCCAAGCCATGTGCGAGCTTCCACTACGCGACTCTTACTGCAAGCATCGAAGTGCACTAATCACGATGTTGCCGACGCAAAACCATAATAGATGGAAACCTCACATTTTCATTTATCGGTGGGTTTTTCCCACGAGACTATTAATTTCAAATTTCATCTCGATCGGGTGTTGCGTATGGAAGATATTAGGTCGTAAAAATCATTAAAAAACTAAAAAATTCTTCAGTTAGCTACTGGCTAATTCCTTGTCAGTCTGTGGGCCCCAAGCGAATAAAGATGTAAACACCAAATTTTGGACTAATTTTTTCCACCTCCCACGGCATCCCCTTTCTTACTAAAAATTGTAATTGGACAGAATGCCAACCTGAAAAAAATCAATACTCCAAAAAAATTAGTTATATTCAAAAGTTGCCGACGTAAAAATACAAGTTTGTGTCAAAACGTACTTGCCATTGATGTAGACAACTAAGTACATTCTCAGAATACTACTTTGAACAGTGACCATGTTGCAAAATAATTAGTTTTAAATACGGGAAAGAAAATCACCAACAAAATAACAAGTTCCGCTTGGTCTCCGCCAAGCGGAGGCTCGTCGAACTCCAACTTGCGAGTTTGGCGAGCCTCCACTAGTCGCTTGAGCTCTGACTGCGGAGGCTCGACGAACTCGCAAGTTTGAGTTCGACGCGCCTCCGCTAGGTGGAGATCAAGTTTACTTTGATACATGCCAAGATTAGTCTTTTTAAATAAAAAGCATTAATATACCAAACAAATGCAAACAATTTTCAAAAAAAAGGCCAAGCCCAAAACAGAGAAGACAAACCGTTACAAACCAAAGAGGGCACATGTACAAAAAACGCCAATTTCAAAAGAGGCTCAACATTTAAATGGGTGATATCTGAAATTGTGGCCGAGCCAATTATTTTATTTCCAATATATAAATATAGTAACTGTATGAGCCGGGGTGCTCACTCCGAGGAGTTTTTTAGTGGACTGTATATATTTTTGTGTAGACTTACCCCAATGATGTTTGAAAGGTGACGAAACGTAGATGACAGCGACGGGCGGAAAGTGGCCGTCGTGAGAAAGGGATAGAAGAAGGAAACTCGAGTTTAGAAGAGAAAGGAAGGAAAGATGAAAATGCCTGGAAAGCGATCGAACCCAGGACAGCAGCGTAGAAGTCGTCGTTGTGGTCCGGGAACGCACGAGAGGAAACCGAGAGAGAAAACTGAACGTGACCGACGAGGTCGAGAGTCGAACAAATACTGACTAGATTAGAGATAAGCTGCGTGCTGACAACGGGAAAACAGTAAGAGAATACGTGATTGGCCCAAAATCGAAACATATGAATATAACATACAGGTGAACCAACACCGAAAAAATACATATCACTAGCGACGAATAAATGGCGCGAACATACCGCCCACCTAAAATAGACCAATTTTAGATGACAATGAGAAATAACAACCTAAGAACTACGAAACTAAATCTAACAACACTCCGAAACGAACGACTAAAGAGAGGGGAGGGTAACTAACTTGTTCACCGGTCGGGTGAACACTCCTTTAGACGTGCGAACGGACGCGACACGGACGACGTTGTCGTTACCAGGGCACACCTGAACCACCCTGCCAATAGGCCAAGATAAAGGGGTAGTGGCGGGTTCCAACACGAAGACGACGTCACCGATCCTTGAGATTAGGACACGCGCCCACCCACTTCCCACGCTGCATTTGCGTATGCAGATACTCTCTGGACCAACGTGTCCAGAAGGATTGATGCAGCTGACGCACTTGATGCCAACGAGAAAGGTGAGAAGTAGACTCGGCGATAGGTGTTTCAGGAGGTGCGAGAAGTGAGGTGCCAATCAACAAGTGGGCGGGGGAAAGGTAATCAGGGCCTTCCATTGGGTCGAACGAAGTGGCACAAAGAGGTCGACTGTTCAACACGGCTTCAATACGTGCAAACAGGGTAGAATACTCCTCGAAATTAAGGGAGGAATTCTTAATTAATCTGTGTAGAAGTAGTTTGGCGGACTTCACTCCAGCTTCCCATAGGCCACCGAAAATAGGGGCGTAAGGGGGGTTGAAATGCCACTGAACATTACGTAGAGCGAGCTTGTCAGCGATAGTAGTTTCAGCTGAGGTGAGAGAATCGTGTATCTCGCGGAGCGTACGGGCAGCACCTACGTAATTACGATCACAGTCGGAATAAATATGAGCGGGGAGGCCACGACGAGCGAGAAACCGATCAAGACAGGCCAGGAAGGCTTCAGTGGATAAGTCTGAGACCAACTCTAGGTGAACAGCCTTAGTGGCCATGCAGATGAACAGGCACAAATAACCCTTGACGATGGGGGCGTTACGGCGGGAACTCGTCTTCACGGAGAAAGGGCCAGCGTAGTCAGTGCCTACGTTGAGGAAAGCGCGTGAAGGCTTAGCGCGAGGTTCAGGCAGCTCAGCCATGATTGGCTGAACAAGCTTGCCGCGGAATTTGAAACAGGTTAAGCAACGTCGAATGCGTTGCCGCAATAAACCGCGTAAAGCAACGATCCAATACATCTGCTGAATACGTCTTAAGGAAGCAAGGAGATTACAAGACTTTAGAGGGATGCTCAATTGCAAAAATCACTACAGACAACTTGAGAAGTTCGCAATAGACGTGTTTAATCGCCGACAAGAAGAACTGGAAGAAGACAGGCTGGATGCGAGAGATGAAGTAGGAGGGTATATGCAAGAGAGAAATCCAAAAAGAAGAGGGAAACAGCGAAATCAATCAGATGTGTACTCAGAAGAAGAAGAAGAAGAAGAAGAAGAAGAAGAAGAAGAAGAAGATGAGGATTGGTGACACAAAATAGGGAGAATAGAAGAATCGAAGATTAGCAAGCGCCGTTCAAAAGATTGAAGAAGAAACAGGAAAACACCTAGAAACAGAGGACAGCGATAAGAAGAAATGACGCAGAGGGGCAGAAAGCTACGACTTGAAGAGGAAACCGGAAAGTGACCAGTTAACTCAAAAAGAAAAGAAGATGACCAGTTCGATCACCAGAAGGGAAATCAAGATCAGCAGAAGTATTCTCCTCAGAACCACCAGACAGTGAAAAGAAGAACAGAGAGGAAGAATCGTGGAGAAGACGACATAACTTGGAAGAAGAAGAGGAGCTGAACACTCAGAAGAAGGAATACGATCACTGCGACCACTGGAGGGGAAGCAAAGCACAGAAGAAGCACATGAATCCTCATCAGGTTGAAACAAAAACAACCATAGAAGCAACGATTTATGCCTAGTCAAAGGAAAATCATCCGAAATGGAGTAAACAGAAACTACGAAGAGCAGAAGAAGATGAATAAATATACAAGGAGAATAATATCAAGAACAAGAAGCTAATACATTGCAAAGACAATACCAACGACAAAGGAGGGTTACCAATTTGAGGACTCCTAAGGTCGGACTTCAAGAAAAACAGCAAGAGATAACACAAATACAAGAAAAGATAGACGCATATAAGCTTCGGCTTAGGTGGCGTCAGATGTAGATGTGGATTTAATGAAAAAAAAAAAAAAAAAAAAAAAAAAAAAAAAAAAAAAAAAAAAAAAGAAAAAAAAAACATCTGCTGAATGAGAGCTTGGACAGTGCGAGGGCCAGAGTGCAATGACGTGAGATGAAAAGCATCACACAAGAGTGCGGACAGATGAGCTTCTTTGGGAAGCAAGAGCGGATGACGTGCGTCTTCGGGAAGTGAAGAGTAGTGAAGTCTGCCGCGACCCTGATAAACCCGCGGGAGTCAATGAAGGGTTTGAGGGGGGCGAAGCGGTGAGAGACGGGCGAGTGTTTCTCCAATTGCTTGAACTCATTGGCGAAATAATGACGTTGAGTGATGCGTACGAACAAACGCATCGCGTCCTCAAGTTCGGACGGGAGCAGGGGACCAGTGGGGGAAGCAAGCTGACTTCGGCGAGCAAGCAAAATGCGGGAAAAGCGTACCACGTGACCAAACACGCGCTTGGCTTTGACGAGCGAGGAGAAGCTTTGCAGCTTAACTAGTAGGGGGTCAACAACGGGGTCAAGACTGATCAGAACTGTGGGAGACGCCTTCAGCTCAGGCACCTCGTGGCTAAGTTCACGCGAGGGGACCGAGCGAGACCACGTAAAGGGGGGCGAACGCATGAACGGGGGACCAGAGAACCAGAGAACTCGAGAGCGGGCAGGGCCTCTTTCAACACCCGAGACAATAACAATGCGCCACTGAGCTCCAGTTTAGGGACAGTGAGAAGTTTGACGGGCGCGACCTTGCTCCTGCCTCTCAACAGTCTGACATGAGATTGCGAGCACGTCTCAACGTGCAAATAGAGAGTAGCAGCATAGGCCTTCTCGGAGGCGTCACAAAACCCCACAAGCCGGTACGTGGCGTCACTCAAAACAAGGAGGCGCGGAACACTGACATCACTCAACTTGGACACGCTTTCGATGGCAGTGATCCAAGTCTGAGAAAGCGACTCCGGAAGTGATTCGTCCCACTCCACGCGCAAGAGCCAGAGATTCTGCATGAACACCTTCATCCAGGAGAGGAAAGGGGTGAGAAACCCAAGAGGGTCGAATATGCGCGCAACGTAGGAGAGTATGGAACGTTTGGTGACACAACCTTCGAAAGGTAGAGTGTGAAAACTGAAGCAATCAGAGCGAGGGTCCCAAAACAATCCGAGAATTTTCAGAGTCTGCTCATCGTTAGAGAATACCAGGGGAGTCTCCAGGTGGTCCTGGGGAAGAGCGCTAAGAGCGTCGGGAGAGTTGCTAGCCCATTTGCGAAGTTCGACCCCGGCGCACTGAGTGATTGATTGCAACTCAGCGCGAAGCGCGAGAGCTTCGTCAAGGTCACTGGCACCGGATACTATGTCATCGATGTAGATGTTTGAAGTGAGGGCGCGTGAAGCGAGAGGATACTGCGCGCCCTCGTCCTTGACAAGTTGCTGCAACACTCTTTGGGCCTGGAAAGCAGAGGGCGTGAGACCGTAAGTTACTGTATTGAGCTCGTACTCAATAACAGGGGAGGAAGGCTCAGGGCGCCAAAATATGTGCTGATAGACACGGTCGTCCTGGTGTACAAGGATTTGACGGTACATCTGTCTCACGTCCGCGCACAGGGCTACGGGATAGACACGAAAGGTGGTGAGAACCCGCGGAAGGTCACTCTGAAGTTTGGGACCACTGAGCAAGACGTGGTTGAGAGCAACTCCACGTTTATCAGGGGAGGAGGCGTTGAATACCACTCGCAATTTAGTGGTAGAGCTTGTGACCTTGTGTACACAATGGTGCGGGATAATGTACTCTGAAGGTTGAGGAGCAGGCTGCATGTGCAGTAAACGAGCGTATTCACTCATGAACTCGTGATAGGTGTCATTAAGTGGAGGATCACGCTTTAGACGACGCTCCAAACTGACAAAGTTCTTGAGCGCGACGTCACGATTATAGCCTGGCATGATGCAGTCAGGCTTGAAAGGTAGAGCGACCGAGTAGCGACCGCATGGGTCGCGAGAGTGGGTTTTAATGAAATGCTCTTCAGCGAGCGAATCCAATGAGTCTAGAGAGGGGGGTCGACTAACTTCTTCTGTTTCCCAGAAGAGACGAAGAGTGTGTTCCAAAGGAGTATTGGCCACGGCGAGAAAAGAGTAGGATGACTCAGGTGCAGGTTCAGAAGAGTTGACTGGACCCAAAATCACCCAACCGAAAACCGTGTTGAGTGCAGCAGGTTTGCTGCCCACGATCATATTTCCAGTTTGACAGAGAATGTCAGAGTAGAGATCGGCACCAATGAGAAAATCAATGGGTCCGGGGACATTGAAGTGATCGTCAGCGAGGTCGAGGTCATGATAGCGCTTTATGACCTCAGTGGACACGGAGGAAGTAGGCAAATTGCCGGCGATAGTTGAGAGAACGTGCGCGTTGACGTGTCTAGCCGGTTGCTTAGAACGTCGAGAAGCTATACTGCATTGAACGATACCATGCACACGAGCATGAATCTGACCAACACCTGACAGTTGGGCGGTGGCTGGTTTGACCTTTAAGCCCAAACGTTGCACTAACGAATTAGTGATGGCAGAGATTTGCGACCCGGAGTCAATAACCGCACGAAATGGGTGCAATATCCCGTGGGCATCACTTATGAGTGCGCGAACGGTGCCCAATATGACGGTTTGATGAGTGGGGTTCGAACCCCGGACTTGACACGACAGAGTCTGTGGCACCTGATGGCCTTGATCGGAGACAATAGTATCGTCCGCAGAAGACTGATTGGAGTCTACATGCAACATAGAGTGATGTTTGGTACTATGACACACGGAACAAGACTTTGTCGAACTGCATTGGGTTCGCAGATGTGCACCCATACAATTAAAACAGCGTTTTAACTGTCGCAGAGTGTCGTAACGTTGGTCTACAGTTAAACCACGGAAAGCATTACATTGATAGAATGAATGCGAAACCTTACATAACGGACAAGTGGACACGTTAGTATGAGCGTGATTGCGAGATGAGTCATTGTGAAGTGGTTTTGAACTCAAGTTCGAAACATCAGATGACACCATCAACGTATTTACTTTCTTCACAGGGGGAGAACTTTTGACAGAAGTGAAGTTTTTACCGACAGCACATAACTCCATTACTTTAGATTGGTCTTCGACAAAATCAATAAGCGATTTATATTCGGGTGTCGAATTAGACGATTGTTTGGTTTCAAAAGCCTTGCGAGATGACGTATCGAGGTTAGCTAATGCCAAACACAGTAGAAGGAAATCGCCCAGGTCAGGAATATTCAGGGCTTTCAAAGAGTCGACAGAATTGCGATGTACTTTGAGAAATGCTTGAAGACCGTCATAAGATGACGTTTTCAGAGGAACAAAATCTAAAATCTTGTGAACATATAAGCTCCCTAATAATCGCTTGTTTTGATAACGAGAGACGAGCGTTTGCAAAGCGAGGGGATAATTTTCCTCAATTATATGAAACTCTGAGATGAGTGCCAACGGTATTTCAGACAACGAAGTTTTAAAATAGTGTAATTTTTGAACATTACTTAATGACTTGTTATCATCAATAAGAGACTTGAATAGAGCATAGAACTCGGGCCATTTACAAATGTCACCTTTGAACTTGGGAAGATCTATGACAGGCAATGCAATGGATGGTTTGACTGAAGCGGGTAGAGACCCAGGTTGAGTCACAGCAGGACGCTGATTTAATTTATCAGCCGTGAGAAACCGAGATTTGGCAGCGTAAAACAACGTTTCAAAACTCTCCTGAACTTTGTCTATTTCGATCAGCTTGGCAGGAAGAACTACTTGAGTGTTGAGATCGGCAATGGACATTTGAATTTCTTGAAAATCCGATTTCAAAACAGATAATTCATCGAACCGAGGCCTATGTGACTCAACTTGTTCAGGTTTTATTTTTTCGAACGCAGTGTACGTTCGTTGGGCGGACGCGAATATGAACTCGCGTCGAGCAACTAACTTGTTTAGTTCTGCCGTAATATCGACCATTATGATCGAAAATGCAAAAGACAATGTTAGAAATACAAGGGATGTACGACGTACGTAAGAGACACACACTGACTAGCACAATCAATTGAATACGAGAGCGGAAACACACAACACTCAATGACGTGTGTATTGTGCGACCAACTATGGACTGACCTTGATTGAGAAAATCTTCGAGAAAAATGCGGAAAATTACCGGACAATTCGGCTCCGCGAGGACCATATGTATGAGCCGGGGTGCTCACTCCGAGGAGTTTTTTAGTGGACTGTATATATTTTTGTGTAGACTTACCCCAATGATGTTTGAAAGGTGACGAAACGTAGATGACAGCGACGGGCGGAAAGTGGCCGTCGTGAGAAAGAGATAGAAGAAGGAAACTCGAGTTTAGAAGAGAAAAGAAGGAAAGATGAAAATGCCTGGAAGGCGATCGAACCCAGGACAGCAGCGTAGAAGTCGTCGTTGTGGTCCGGGAACGCACGAGAGGAAACCGAGAGAGAAAACTGAACGTGACCGACGAGGTCGAGAGTCGAACAAATACTGACTAGATTAGAGATAAGCTGCGTGCTGACAACGGGAAAACAGTAAGAGAATACGTGATTGGCCCAAAATCGAAACATATGAATATAACATACAGGTGAACCAACACCGAAAAAATACATATCACTAGCGACGAATAAATGGCGCGAACAGTAACTATAATTAAATAAACAAATATTTAAATGTTTTCATCACTCAATAGATAAATAAATATATAAACATTGATTTCAAAATTAAATAAACTAATTAAAACATTTCGAGGTGGAAAAAACAGAATAAACACACTGTATTTATTGTAATTAAAAGCTTGGCCGATGAATTTGCAATTTGGCTTTGGGAATGCAAATTCATCGGCCAAGCTTTTAATTATAAAGACAGTGTGTTCAAATGTGTTTTTCTCACCTCGAAATGTGCAGCAGCACCCCCGTACCCCACATGTTGAATGTACTAAGTGTGTACTTACCACATTATTCTTCGGAGAGAAATCATTCGACACTCTCTGTCACAGAGTTAAATAACTCATTAAAAGCATGCATCAAACTAGCTCAAGGTGTTGTATACTCATCAGAAATTCATGCATTGTCATCATCAAGAGAACTCTCCAACAAAAGCAGTATCAAAAACTTATATCCTTTCTTGGATAGTGAAGGTATCCTAAGACTCGGAGGAAGACTTCAAAAATCTTTGCTGCCATTCGAATCTAAACATCAAATGATTATTCCAACATGGCATCATCTCACCAAACTTCTCATTATGCACGAGCATATACGATTATTACATGCTTCATCACAAATGTTGACGTCATCACTTCAACAACGCTACTGGATACCGTCCATTAGACGAATACTTGGATACCGTCCATTAGACGAATACTTCGATCAATACTGCATCAATGTTTACCATGCTACAAGTTGAAAACCACAACTACACAGCAACTCATGGGAGAATTACCTAATCCCAGAATACAACCGGCTCGTCCTTTCTTAAACACAGGAATTGATTATGCAAGACCCTTTTTCATAAAGCAAGGATCCACACGCAGTAACATAAAATTGAAGGCATATATTGCTATCTTCGTTTGCCTTGCTACTAAGGCTGTACACATTGAATTAGTCACCGACATGACTACTGAAGCATTGAAAATGTTCCAACATATATAGCGATAACGGAACAAACTTTGTTGGTGCTAATCATCAGCTAGCTGATCTCAGCAAACTACTGAAGTCAAGGTCTCATCAACAAACTCTGCAAAATTACAATTCTCATGAATATTGTAATTGGTTTTTCATACCACCTCGCTTTCCACACTTTGGAGGCCTGTGGGAGGCTGCGGTTAAATCTCTCAAATATCATCTTAAAAGGGTGATGGGAAATAACTCACTCACATTTGAACAAATGTCCACAATACTCACACAAATTGAAGTTTGTTTAAATTTACGCCCATTTATCATAAACTCCAATGATCCTCATGATATATCTTATCTTAGTCCGGGTCATTTTCTCATTGGTGAAGCTATTACCTCTATACCTGAACCTAACCTAATTGACAGTTGAGTTCATGCTTTAAAGGGATAGTCAGATGAAGAACTAAAAAATCACCAATTAGTCATTAGTCCATGAAATTCAGTTATGTGTAAAATTCAATTGATATAGGTTGCTTCAATGCAAGAAAAAAAAAATAGTGAACAATTAGCTATTCTACTAGATTCCCTTCGGCAGCTCTTGCTGCATTTTTCTTCTAAAGCGTAGTGTAACTGTATCGGTTCTGAGGTCGCTGGGGCATTCCCGATAGACAGAGGACTCATTGTGTTATACGAGACCAGCCCGCGCTCCGCGAAACGCTCGGCGACTGCGGACAGTACCGCTCAAAACAGATTGCAACTTTTCTACACATCATGACACAAAAAAATTAATTGCAGGGTATTTTGTAGAAGTAAACGTGCGTACTAAAAAGCATGTTATCGGTAGAGAAACGATGCACATTAAACCTCCTGTTCGATTTTTGATCAGTGCCCTATTTTAGCGGTGGTTTTACTTTCTCAAGGCAACATTTTTTTCATATGGGAATTACCATGAGAAAAGTTGCTCGGTGCTACTTGGTAGCACCAAACCAAATAATCGCGTTTTCTTTAATTTTTTAACCGCCTGCTTTTAAAGTATGGTATATTTTAGTTATGTTTTTTATATTTAAAGGTGGACATCTACAAATGGTAGTTCTTTAGTTTTTCACCCGACTATCCCTTTAAATAAATGGCAACAGCTTCAACAACACATGCAGCTCATCTGGAAGAAATGGTCCACCGACTACCTTCACACTATGCAACAGAGGCAAAAATGGTCCAGTTCCAGCCCAAACCTTGTTGAAGGCACCGTGGTTCTTGTGAAAGAAGAGAACCTACAACCTCTACAGTGGGAACTCGCCATAATCACTGCTCTGCATCCTGGTCAAGATGGAAAAGTTCGAGTGGTTACCATCAAGACTCCTCGTGGACACTTCAAGCGCCCAATAGTTAAACTGTGTCCCCTTCCTATATAAGCATTTTTTTGCACTCCTTTTTTCATTATTAAAAAATATTAATTTTTTGGGCCCCAGTATGTTCATGCAAATGTGTTGTAATTTTTGTTATGCCCGACAGATCGCATCAGCTGTCGCTTTACTCTTCCAATGTCTTTGCACGTGAGGAAAGCGACTGTTGAGCTATTTTATCTTTCCTAATATCTTTGCATTTTTTCATTGTTGTATTTTGTCGTCCATTTTTACATGCTCGCGTCGTGTAGAAATATTGTCGCTTTTATTCTCATTTTCACATGTGTACAACACATATAATTCATGTATTGTAGTTGTTACTCAAGAATATAAGTGTAATGTGTTATTTGTGCTAATATATTCCTTTTGCTTTCAAGTGTATTTTGTGTATGTGCGGATTATTTCTGAACTCGACCTAGTGTTTACAGTCCACCTATTTATTGCCTCAGTGCTGGTCCTCCGAACTCCATTCTTCCCCTACACTAGTTGTGTTTTAGGTTGGAATTCATAGTCGGCCCCTACACCTAGGGGCACCCATTGTTGCTATGGATTTGTTTTGTTTATGGGAAATAACATGCAAACAATTGTTACCTTGGTAACAATGGGCGCCTCTAGGTGTAGGGGCCGACTATGAATTCCAACCTTATTAAACCCTAAACACGTGTTCGCAGCTCAGTTGTATTATAAGTTTGACAAGTAACGGAAGTCACTTTTCTTACAAAATATTGTGCTTTAGCGTGTGCGTGTGTGTGAGCGTTATTCTGTGGGACAGTTTTCGTTTTATTCCTTTTGTTTGTTTGTTTGTTAGTTTGAATTGTTATTTAAAATATATTTTATTTTAGCATGTGGTATTGGAATTGTGCCACTGCTAGTGCTAGGTTCAGGTAGGCCTATGTTAAGAAATGAGCGAGAAAGACCAATACAAGCAAAACCAGGCTGTCAAAATGTAAATATAGGGAACGTTCTCTTTTAACGAGTGCGAGTAGTGAACCAGTGACACAAAAACAAACAAAATAATCATTTTTTGCTGAGAGGAAGGTATGTTCTAGTGCGATTAAATCAGCACGTGTTGGTGAAGTAAGTAAACGCGATGAAACGTCGATTGATATTAATAATCTCTGTTATGGTCTCCCACAGTGCAACAAGAACATGTGTTCGGCCTCCATCTTCCCGTCTTTCTCGCCGGGAAGAGGTTGTGTTGGCACGGGTTCGCATTGGCCACACTCGTTTGACTCATGGCTATCTCCTCACTAGAGAAAAAGTTGTCCCAAAATGTGACACTTGTGACGTCACTCTGACTGTACGTCACATATTGTCGGAATGTACCAAACATGATGTGTTGAAAACACAATTAAAGCTTTCCTCGTTGTATGAAGAACTTTTGTCACACGAGAATTGTGATAAACTTTTAAAATTTCTTGTCCGCACACAGTTTTTCCAACAATTTAAAAAAATACATTACAACCAATATTAAATATAAAATAATATAAATTAAATTCATATAAAATTAAAACATAATTACTACTGTGGTATTCACTAGAATGTAATAATAAAATAAAAAACCACTCTTACAAGACGAGTTCGATTTAATCACTGCTCTAGTCCCTTTTGTTATTTTTACAACAATGCATAAGTCACCGCCTGTCTGCATATATATGACACCTCCCCACTTAAGATTTTAATTATAGGAAGAGGTTATTTATTGCCAGATGGGCAGTACACTTTAATCTCTAAACCTTGCCGGTTTGACTATGACCCGTCCACTGCGTGTTGTTATTTGGGAGCTCTTCCCTGGTGCTGTTGGCTCGGCGCTATTCTCACTAGGCTCCTCCCCTGTAGTAAGATGTTGGTTGACATCCGCCATCTCCGGGTTCTGGAAGACGGGAACCTCTAGCGATGGGCGCAAATCTCGTCGGTTGCGTCTTAGAGTGGAGTTGTTCGAATCGCGAATGATATAGGATCGGGGCGACGGGTGCAACTCGACGATCTCTGCTGGCTTCCAGCTATTTTCTCTCCGCACATAGACGTTTTCACCTGGTCGCAGTGGTTTCAGGTCCTTGGCGCATCGGTCGTAATACGTCTTCTGCGATGTCTGTCGTTCAGTAAGCTTTTCTTTTATTTGCTTATTGAGTTGCGGTTTTAGTTTCTCAGAGCTGATTGGAATTTTGGTCTTGATATTACGGCTAAATATTATTTGCGCAGGTGAGAGGCCGAGTCCTTTTATGGGTGTGCTCCTGTACCCCATTAATGAAACATACACGTTACGCCCCTCCTCGTTAGCTTTGCGAAGCATTTTCTTCGCTGTTCCGACAGCACGCTCCGCCATGCCGTTGGACTGTGGGTAGCGCGGACTCGACGTCACGACGTCAAAATTCCAATCCTTGGCGAACTGACAAAATTCGCGACTTGAGAATGGCATATTGTCTGCGATAAATGTATCTGGAATCCCTAGACGAGCAAAGATAGACTGTAGAATGTTAATTACTCCTGCCGCTGTTTTGTTTCGGAGTTGAACCAGCTCCAGCCATTTGCTATAATGGTCAATGACAACCAAGTAGTCATCGACTCCTAGTTGCAGAATTTCCGCAGAGATCTTTTCCCACGGACGGTCTGGAACAGGGTGCTGTAACAGTGTCTCCTTTTGATTTGATGTTTGGAATTTGGCGCAAATAGCACATTTTCGTACAAATTGCTCGATTTGCGATGCCATGTGGGGCCAGAACAACAACCTTCTTGCCTGAGTCTTACTCCGCTCGATGCCCGAGTGCCCTTCATGCAGCAGATTTAAGATGAATGTTCTTAGAGATACCGGCACAATGAGTCTGTCGTTGTAGAATACCAGACCCTCAGCCACATGGATTTCAGTTTGAAGGTTCCAATAGTATTTCACGTTTTCAGGAACATTCGACTTATTTCTCGGCCATCCCTCTGTGTCGTACTGTATCAGTGTGGTTAGAGCCTCGTCCTGCTGTGTTGCTAAGCGAAACTGAACCTGTCTTTCGCGAGACATAGGCATGTGCTTGACAAGCGTGTGCACAACTACTTCCAGTTCCGGGTCTTCATTACCACTCTCATTGAGAAATGCCCGTGATAGTGTATCTGCAGCCCATAACTGTTTACCAGGAACATACACAACTGTGAGGGTGTACTTCAACAGGCGTAGCAGTAATCGTAACAGTCGGGGTGAAAGTGTTTTGTGAATTCCCCTATTGTGGATAGAGACGAGGGGCTTGTGGTCGGTTTCGATTGTCACTTTTCTTCCATACGTATACTGATTGAACTTCTCAGTGCCATAGACAATTGCGAGCATCTCCTTTTCAATTTGTGCGTATCCTACTTCCGCTGAAGTAAGGCTTCTGGACGCGTAAGCGAGAGGATGTCCGTCTTGCATAAGACACGCTCCCAGACCATCTCGAGAAGCGTCAGTTTGCAGAGTGAGAGGTTTCTTGCAATCGTAAATCCCCAAGACAGGTGCTGCGACAAGTCTCTTCTTCACCTCGGCATATGAACGGTCATGCTCTGCATACCACTGCCAGTCTGCATCGTTTTTGGTCAATGCACGCAATGGAGCTGTGATTTGCGACAAATTCGGGATATACTGACACAAATATTTAGTCATTCCGAGAAATCGCAATAGCTCAGCCTTGTTGGTTGGTGCTGGCATTTCGATAATGGGTTTAATATGATTTGGGTTTGCTGCTACTCCGGATGCAGATATTATTCTACCAACATACTTTACTTCCGGTACTCGAAATTGGAATTTTCCTTCATTAAACTTGACGTCTGACTGTCTCGCCCTTTCAAGTACCTGTGTCAAGATGAGATCATGTTCTTCCACACCCTTTCCAGCAATGATAATGTCGTCAAAGTAGATCTCTACTCCTGGGATATCCCCGAACAATTGCAAATTCATCTTCTGGAACACCTCTGGGGCAGAAGCCAGGCCAAATGGTAGCCTCAGGAACTTATACCGCCCGAATGGTGTGTTGAATGTACAAAGATCCGAGCTGGCGTCGTCCAACGGAATGTGCCAGAACCCACTCTTCATGTCAAGGACGGAGAAAACCCTCTTTCCTCCTAGATTGTTTATAATATCCTCAGGCGTTGGGATAGAAAAGTGTTCTCGCCGGATATTTTTATTTAGTTCGTGCGGATCAAGGCACAGTCTAAGACTCCCATCAGATTTTTCCACAATGACTAACCTGTGCACCCAATCTGTGGGTTTATCCACCTTCTGGGTTACTGTTTTCTTCTCTAGGTCGTCAAGGGTTGCCTTGAGTCTGCTATGCAGACTGATTGGGACGCGTGTGGACGCGTTGATGACGGGGACAGCGTCTTTTTTGACCTCGATCTTGTGCTGAACTGGCATCTTTCCCTGGCCTGTAAAGACATCCTTATATTTTTGCACCACACTGTCTTTGTCGTTGCTTACTTCTATTTTATCCACCCGCTTGATCAGTTCTAGTTTGATACATGCCGCCAGGCCTAGCAGGGGGGTAGAGTCGGCATCGACAACAGTGAAGTCAATCTTCTTACTGTTTCCCTTTTTTCCTGTACAGGTTATTGTTATCTCGCCTACAGGTTTAATACGGAAGTCTTGGTTGCCATAGGCAAGTAGAACAGTTTTTGTGGCTGTCATGGCTGACCCTAGCTTAAGCTGATTGACAATTCGTAGGGGCAGAATGCTAGCCTCCGCTCCACTATCAAGCTTGAATTTCACCAGCTGGTTCTGAATTCTGAGAGTTTCAGTCCATGCTTTTTTACTCACCGACATGTTGGCTTTCTTAAGTGCATGCACATAAAGCTCATTCAATCGGTTATTTTCATCTTCCTCATTTTCATCGTCTTCTCCATCACTCGATGGCGCTTCACTCTTGTCGTCAGGCTGAAGAGCGTACAATTTCTTCTTTCTCTGTTGTGTGGGACATCTTTTTGCGAAGTGGTTTCTTCCCTGGCACAGGGCGCATGTTTTTCCAAAGGCCGGGCACTTCCGCGGCCCATGCTGATACGCGCACTTGCTACAAGTGAAGATCTCCTCATGGCCTTCGTGGAACGATTTTTTCCAAGCCTTCCCTTTAACCTTGACCGATTCTACCTTCATGGTACCCTGCTCCTGGACCATACGAGCCTGGCATTGACTAACTTCAGCCGCCCTACAGTAATCTGCGGCTTTTTTTAAAGTGACATTGTCTTCACGCAGCAATCGTTCCTGGGTATTTTTGTTGTTGATACCCAGGACGATCCTGTCTCTTATTAGGCCCTCTGTTTGACCTTCAAATTCACAAGACTGGCTAGCTAATTTAAGTTCAAGAAGGAATTGGTCGAAAGTTTGACCCTCCTTTTGACTTATAGAAAAGAATTTAAATCTTTCAAATACAACATTTCTCCTAGGAGAACAAAAAAAACACTTAATTACTTAGCTTGCAAAACACCATCTTGGTGGCGCAAAATGACCTAACTGGTTGAAGCGCCCTTAAACCCAATAAATTCAAATTCAATTGTTTCCGGCGGCTGGGGCTTCGCCCCAGACCCCTGCTATTCCACGCTACCTCATCTACACGTAATTACTACAATCAATGCCGACCAGGCCCTTTTTCTTAAATCCGCCCCTGCAAGGCAGGCCTACAGGTAGTGTTGGCAAGATGAACAATTGCAGTGAAATGATCATTTTTGCGATACAAAGAGATGTGTAGGCCTAGGGCATGTAGACCTACGTAAGCCTACTACTAAAATATACAAAGTTGTCTTCAAATATGCCTACCACAGTAGGCTACCCTACATTAATATTTACGATAAGTATTTTAGTTATTTCGTCCTGTCAGATGTATGCAATGGTTAAAATTTAGGCCTAGGCCTAGGCCTACCATCTATTTGTCAAGAAGCAAGCAAGCTGGAACTAGGTAGGCCTAGCACCTACGCTGGAGCCTAGGCCTAGTAAGGATTAGACCTACTTGCATAATCCTGACAATTATCAAATTGCTGGGAATAATTTGCTGTCCAAAATCTAGGCCCAAGTCTGAGTAAGATCAAATAGGCCTAGCCTAGCCCTAGGCTAGGGCACCTG
This sequence comes from Isoperla grammatica, assembly GCA_945910005.1. Lineage (NCBI taxonomy): Eukaryota > Metazoa > Arthropoda > Insecta > Plecoptera > Perlodidae > Isoperla > Isoperla grammatica. The sequence continues at coordinate 55,184 of CAMDTW010000532.1, forward strand.
GCCGCACATGCCTATTTCCTAGCCTAGAGGCTAGGCCTGCGCCAGGGCCTAGGTCCTACATCAGTGTCAGTGGTGTAGTGCCAAATTTACCAGTACGCATACGCTTCAGTAGGAAGCTGGAGGGACACATTTTTCCTGACAAAAAAACATGCAGGGGGAGTTTGGGGGGCAGAGCCACCCAACAATGGTGCCGCAGGCGATTTAAAAAAAAGGATTTTTAGAGTGTGTTTTGAGCGTTTTAGAAACCAATACCGGACTGAATGCAATCCCGAAATACTGCAGTTTTTGTAGTGCAAAACCAGAAAATCACCAAAAATAATTGGAACACTGAGAGAATTGTTCAGTAATACGTTTTGGGGCTTAGGAAGTGGTTTGGCGACACACGTTTTGCCCGTATACTTGGCTGTTGATAATTTACATGTCAATATTTTAAACAAGCGAGACAATTTTATCCCGGTCATGGTGTATTGGCGGGACGCGGGACTTAAAATTGAATATCGGGACTCCCAGATCCAGGACTGGTTTTAGAGGATTTGAGGCCTTGTGCCAATTAATTGCCAGTGCCAGAGAGCACAATTTTACCAATGGAGAAAAGCTGATGATCGTGAATAATATGTCCGTCATTCGAGGCATGTTACGACCGTATCATTGCGTATCACTCGTATCATAACCAAAACAAGTGTGTATCAGTGGCGGCTTGTGGGGGGAGGCAGGGGAGGCAGTGTTTCCTCACTATTTTCAAGTCTGTTGCGTATTTTATCCCAATTGTACCTTAGTACATATACCGGTGCTTTGTATACATGAGTTTCTAATTGTGTGCACAAATTGATATTAATTATGGTCGTTCTCCATGTATTGTACAGTGTAGCACACTTTGTAAGCTGTCAAATATGCTAGAACACCCCCAACGGTAGTGGGAAATATGCGCGGGAAAATGATTTCGTATAACTCGTCGAACAACGACTGACGTATCGCGCATGGAGTGTCCTGTCAGGGGCGCGCTGCCGCCGACCTTGGCTTGACCGATGGTGCTGAGAGGAGAGGGGAAGCAAAGTATTTTTCCACTCGCGTATCCGACAAATGCTGCCGTGAGGGAGGCTAGCCACCCCATGCTTTCTTATAGGGACTGCCAGCGAACGACTGACGTAGAGCGTACAGAATGTTCATGAATGAAGCTAAGGATTGAAGTTGTCTTAGAGAGGGTGTGGAGGGTGACAGAGCGAAGCAATACGCCGTTCTCTCTCACTCCTATGCAACCCTATCCGTATATAGAAACGTCTTCGATCTGACAGATATACAGTATGAAATTTTACAGTCAAGATTTACAGACATTGGGTTTTGTTTGAGACGTATCAATCAACACACGTATCAATCAACAGACGTATCAACCGCACAACTGAAAGAAATGATGTGCAGAGTAGTTCTTAGAGTGGTACCTGAACCTCGGTTACGTAATTGCCGTAAAGGCAACGCTAACGTCACCTACCGCGATAACTGCAGGGCTCTGTATTATGAAATATTGGACAGTATAACCTTAAAATTAGAGCTACGCTTTGGTGATTTCAAATTTTAAAAGCTACAAAAGGCAGTTCCCTCAACACGCACTTGAACAGATAACAAATAGTTACGGCAATTTCTTTAATACGTAGAAATTAAAAAATGAACTAATTGTCCCGTACGGCGACCATTGGAATTGTGGGATTTTCCCGATCAACCTAAAAGAACAATACTAGAATATTTCTTCGCAAATCAGCTGAATGAAGTTATGCCCGAAGTGACGCGTGTAATGAACTCGTTGTGACAATACCAGCATCATCAGCCAGTACGGAGAGAAGCTTTTCTTGTTTAAAGTTAGTTAAAGGGCCAGAGTCGACTGTCCGCTTGCGATTTTAAGCATTGAAAAGGAACTAGTAAAATAAATGGAACTGGAAGCTACCTGGTACGACAACATCACATAACACTTTGGAACGATCAAAAACCCACAGGTCGACTTTTTCTACCAATAAGTATCTACAAAGTAAGACATATTAATAGTGGAATGAAATTACTATTCTTTTAGTTTTAAGATATGTTAATTGTTAAAAGTGTGTTGAAGTCTTGTACATTTATGAGTGTTGCACTGCAAAGTAGTAAGCATATGAAAAAAAAGCAAACGGGTGCCCGAAACCTTAGACTAAAATGAAAGAACCTGCCTCCCCTGTATCACAGGCCACGAGCCACCACTGGTGTGTATACGAAAGTTTTTTAGCCGGAGCAGTGTGTATACGGCTTATACTCCCGTATACGCACCACTACACCACTGAGTAGTATATGCCTATTATCTGTGATTAGGCCTACGGTTAAGCTTAGCTCAAGACCTACGGTCTAAAGCAAGACCATTTCAGTCAAATATGATGGACAACCTAACCATTCAAATCCAGACCTAACCTATTCCGTCTTGGCTAGCTGGCTGGCATGGCATACGTCCATTAATAAGTTACAATAGAGTTGATTTAGTCTTACCTGTGACTGACACGATGTTCAGAAAAGGAATTCTTCACTTCATGCTGAACAAACACCCACGGCTTCGCACAAAATTGTCTAAACGTACATAAACGACCGTTGTAGGCTTACGTTGTGACGCGTTGGTTTAAATTTGTCAGTCACTGCCACACTCCACTAGCCGCCTGCGGCTGGCGACAGTCGCTGCGTAAAGAAGGCCGTGACAGAACGCGCTTTATTTAAAAGCCAAGCAATAATAATGATATTTCATCAACATTAATGCATTAGGCATTTACATAATAGGTTATTGTATTCATTTTGAAGTTTATTTATATTATTTCAGATGTTCCGCATTCCATTTGTCGCTAGTTTTGCCACGTTTTTATTTTTTACCAGGGGAATATTTCATAGGTTGTACGTTGTACATGCACGTCACAAGTTTCATGTTGGCTATTCTGGTATCTGTCTGTAATATCATTGGTCTGTGCTGTCATTAATGTTGTTGTCAAATGCATTAAACAAATAAACAATAAAGTGAATAAAATATACCATGATCGTGAATCAAGATGTAACAAGCATTATCCTGTGTATTGATGTTTCAGTTAGAAATGTAGAGACTCTTTCTCATTTCATTTCTTTTCATTTCATTTCATTTCATTTCATTTCATTTCATTTCATTTCATTTCATTTCATTTCATTTCATTTCATTTCATTTCATTTCATTTCATTTCATTTCATTTCATTTCATTTCATTTCATTTCATTTCATTTCATTTCATTTCATTTCATTTCATTTCATTTCATTTCATTCCATTTTAATTTTAATTAATTTTATTTTATTTTACTTTACTTTACTTTACTTTACTTTACTTTACTTTACTTTACTTTACTTTACTTTACTTTACTTTACTTTACTTTACTTTACTTTACTTTACTTTACTTTACTTTACTTTACTTTACTTTACTTTACTTTACTTTACTTTACTTTACTTTACTTTACTTTACTTTACTTTACTTTACTTTACTTTACTTTATTTTATTTTATTTTATTTTATTTTATTTTTTTATTTTATTTTTAACTCATGTTGTAACTGGTGAAAAATAAAAATTGAAATATTTAGGCCTATATATATTGCCTCATAAATTTTCAGGGCTACGGGTGATGAACACCTTGTCTTTGCGGTATCAAGCCCTCTCGGATGAGTGTTTGGTTTTGAAAAAAAAAAAAAAAAAAATGGGCGTAAGCACATTTTAAAATTTTGTGAAAATCCAGTTCAACGGGAAGAAATCCACACGAGCGAAACCGCAGCGGGACACTGAGCTAGTATGTTATCATTATTTGTTATGTTTTTTATTGTTATATTTTTGTCTTATTTTGACTCACTATGATTGATTAGGTACATGAGTTAAATGAACTATAGTCCGGCTAAAATCATCGAGAAGGTCTAAAAATCTTGGCTATTGAAGTGCCCTTAATTCATAAATAATAATACGGCATGCTCAATGAATGAATGAATCAATGAAATAAATCAAACAATTTTCTACTAACTAGGAAAACGCTCTGTTTGACGCGTTGATAAGCGAGCGCGTCCATATCTACGAACGTTCTGGCGAAAAGATCTCAAACCTTATAAAAACAACAATTAACAACAATTCAAGAATGTGCATTTCAAATTTTTATGATTTCCATAGTTATAATACTTCCCGATATTGTTGAATGCAGTGCAATTTGCGTTGCTAAGAATTTTCGTTGTCATTCTGTCTAGTGTTTTCGTGGCGGTCCGCCACCGTTTCTAACAGTTATTGAGTGTAACTTTGTAACTTTTCTTACAATTTTAGTTTTTACCTCAAAACTATACACCTTCAATCCACATCGAGGCTTGTGGATGGTCCAAATTTCAAGTTGATCGGACTTTCCGTACGATCGCTATCGACAGACATCCCAACAAACATTTTGGTGCCTTCCCGCACTTTTCCCGATGTCTTTTCCCGCACATTGCATATGCGGGTCCTGTAAGGGAAACCCGTACAGGCCCCGCCTAGAAGTGTCCTACTGGCCGATGTCGGGTCCCGTACGGGTTGCACGCCATCTTCCCGCAATCTTCCCACTTGTATCCCACAACCTTCCCGCACGGATTGCCCGCTATCTTCCCGCTAGTATCCCACAACTTTCCCGCACACGCTGCCCGCTATCTTCCCGCTAGTATCCCACAACTTTCCCGCACAGTCTGCCCGCTAGTATCCCGCACCTTTCCCACTAGTATTCCGCAACCTTCCCGCTCGGATTGCCCGCTATCTTCCCGCTAATATCCCGCAGCTTTCCCGCATGGGCTGCCCGCTATCTTCCCGGGGCCCGTCCCCCGGCCGCCCTTCATCAGTGCATGACATTGAAACAAACTGAAAAGTAACACAGTTTTTAGTTTTCAGTTTAGTTTCTTATTTACCCCTTTCTCAAATAAGCGTTTTATGGTTATTATTAGTAGAGTAATTATATTTATCTGTGGTCGAGGTGTGATAGGAATGAACATAATGTGAACATTGGAGTGAAACTTAATCTATTTATAGGTAAAGCCAATTAGCAACAAAATTCTATTTTATTAAATCCAGTAGTTTCTCTTTTAAATAAATGCAATTATAGTCTCTAGCCTAATACAGCAATTGATTCTAAAATTGGATTAAGTTCCTAGTGTTCTTATTGGACAAGGAATTTGGGTTTAAAAATAAAGAAACAAAAGCAATAATGTTTATATAAAGTGCAAGTGAATTTTATTACTAAAATACGTAATAATGTACAATTGTTATGTAATGCCTCTGATACTGTTACTGAATTATTGATTACTGTTACTTTGGAGAATCTGAAAATTATGTTATGTAGTAAGTGTGACATGTTCTTATTTTCCTACTTTGCCTTAACAAGGAAAACAAGATTGTTATCGAACCAGTATTAAGTTTAACACACCAAACTGGTATATTTATTATATTTTTTTTAGGTCCTCACAAACTGAAATAATAACAGTTCAATGCCCTGATACACTACCATAGATCACCACGACATGAGATCATGTTTTTGCAGCAGACACTTTTTAATAAAATGTTCATAAAATAATGTAGATAGGCATATAGCATAATAACACTATATATATATATATATATATATATATATATTATAGTGCTATGTGATCGAGCTGATAGAGAATGTGTCTATGTATGTATTCCCTAGTTATATACAAGCAATAAGGGGTAGCATGTGTACCTACTCGTTTAAATAAGTTCAATACACACAGAGTGATACATCATCACGGATCTACCTACCAACTATTCGAATTATGAAAATGCTATTCATGACACGTTTGTTATACATTACTTCATCCACAAGATGCATGTTGAGTTGTTAATCATAAATGAGCAATTATGAACAAAAGCAAAGCAACATAAATATATTTACACGTTATTACTCCATGTTTTGCTCATTACTATTACACAATATTCAATACAGTATTACTAATACAATTTTGATACAATACAATTAATTAATTTAATAGAATATTCAGTAGTAGGCTATCTATTTACATATAACCCTGAAGTATGGATGGGAAAGAACGATTTATTCCTTAACATTTAGGCTAACCCCTTAAACCAATCACGTTTAAACGGTTAACTGACATTTCTATTTTCATAATAAAATCCAAAATTAATAAATAGGCAACTGCATAACATTAAAAAAAAATCATAACGATTTTAACGTCACGTATTCGATTGTTCTGCACTTGAAAATAATAATATAACGATACATATTTGAGGGCTGCGAGTAGGGGTTCAGCCTTTGTTGCCATCAACGACCCGCTTCTTTGCGCGTACCGTTCTTCCGCCATGACGATCCCTGGCATTTGCCAGCCACAATATTAAGATTTTTTCAATGTCATTGACTTGGGCAGTTTTGGAGTTGGCTCTCACAGCAACTAAAATAAAGTTAAAGATAAATTACAAAACTGTATCAAGTCACAGTCCAAGGCTTTAAATAATTTTGGTGGTTTTGTAGACCCATTTGCTAAAACTAAAGGATTCACGTCAATACAATAGAAATAATAGAGTATTAAAAAACGGCCTAGCTAGATTAGAGAACAATTATTTATTTTACCGTCAAATGGCAATTAATAACCACAATGGAGGGCAAAGTGTCAATAACCACCACAAAAAGGTTTCATCTGAGGGCAGTGGACATATGGCTATAAGGTGCTTTTTATGTTAGGTGCTGCTGTTTATTTTACAAAATAAAATTATGTAATTCTGAAGAGACAAGCTGAAAAGCGCTAGTATGCACTAAGCAGGGCGTGCAAGCGTGAGAAATATGATTAACACTTTTGGACAATTTGTTACAAAAATATAATAGTTCATTGCTATTTTTATATTTTTATTATCGACCCACACCACCCACTCACAACGCTCTTCCTCCCCCCCCCCCCCCCCCCCCAATATGGGTGAAGACCTAAATTGTAGTATTGTAGTGTGTAGTAGATGGCCCGAACTGAAAGGGGGACGGGGGGGTCGGGGGTGTTTGGCCCCCGGAAAATGCATTTTTCAACGTCATTTTTGTGATAATCTGTGTGTTTTAGAGCAGTAGAATGAAAAAAATTGTCAGTTTGTTTTATAAAAGAATATCTCATTTTGAAGTGACTCTGTGAATATATTGTCTTATTTTTACTTTGTTATATGTGCTTAAACTTTGTCTACACATTTTATTTATTCGTAAAAAAAACAAAAACAAAAATCAGAACACTAGAGGTTCATTGCAAAGCTTATCGTAGGTATTAACATGGGTGCCGCAAGGGGAAGCAAAAGGGCATTTGCCCCCCTTGGATTTGAGGAATTCAAAATTTTAACTGACTATACGATGCGCGCCAGATGCGCCATTTCATATAAATTAAAATAAAAAATAAGATAACTAAATAACAAATATTTTCTAGTTTATCCGTCCCGTCACGAAACTGTTATTTTAACGCGATCCGATGAAATTGTTATTTGTTGTGTATACAATATACATAAATGAAAGAACCACTGACTTGACTGTTACGACCGGGGGCAATATGAGCACGCCACCCCCGGCCCCCGCACCACTCGTCACATGCTCACGGACTAGCCTCCTATCCTTTTATCAACATTTCTTATGTTTTTTTTTCTATACTTACATTGCATTATATATGCATTTTACTTTTTGTACCTATAGTCAATCACAGCCAGACGAGCCACGCTCTCAAATGATATTGTTCCTACGTGTTTATAATTGCTTTTCCTTGTGTTTTGTTCAACTTATATATAACAACTACGCAGGCAATCTATATTTGTGACTAGTCACAAGATATTGGTCCTACGTTTTGATGATTTCCGTCATGTAGTATAATTTTTAATTTATTTATACGAGCACATATTACCTGTTAGTACACACCAAAATGGAACATCAAACCCATTTCCTAATCAAACCAAATCCTTATTCAAACGGCGCGTTTGCAAAAGATTGAACTTAAGCGAATAGTTGTCGACTCTGGCTAGTTAAAATCCTGCCAGAAAAGATTTTTTTTATAAGCAAAGTATGTGAGACGAAGCCACAGCCGTAACTATTTTTTATACTACTAAATTATGTTAGATCCCTGTCTAGTCTAGATCATCGTATTAATCAATCAATGCATATTAATTTTAGATTGTATGCTTCCTTGTATGTATGTATTTTTATTTACCTATAACTAAGGTTATATTAAAAAAGGAAAATATTGAAGCAAAATGTAATACAATTATTATTAGTCGTAAATAAAATTCGATGTACATTCGTCCAACCAAATTAGTAATTTCCGATCGAATAGCTCAACTTCGGTCTTCAGCCTGATGTTAAAGTGAACGAAACCGTGTTAGCAAAGCAACCCAAAAACACAACAGGATTTTGAAGATAATATTTGATAGCATCTTGAAAATATGAATACGAACTTAGAAGAAACCTACCTTAGTATTCTTGATTTTCAGGAACAATTGCGTCTTCACGTGATTTTTATAATAATGAACTTGTCCATAACGAAGTTGAATCCTATTTTTCGTTTTAAAAACACGAGTCGTCAATATACCGTTGCCACTTGCCAGTCAGTTTTGTTCTTCTTTCCTTTCTTCCGACCACACACACTCACACACAAACACAGTCCACGACACGGATCAATATTCAATGGATTAAAAAAAAATCGCAATAAGATTATGATACTAATAAAGCCCTAACTTATTTTATTTTTTCACGAAAGAACATGATAGCACACGTATAAGTAACGTCTAACACCCACGAAGTATAAACTTGTTGTGTAGTCCAGTCAGTGTTTTGGACTGTTTTGCTTACCACGGTGGGATTCCCACCCCACTCCGCCCGAATCTTATCACCACTATAGCGAGCGGCACCGTATTACAAAGCTTAGTAGGACTTGTAGCATAGATAATGAATGAACACGTTGTAATTTCTTATCGGTGGTGGTCGAAATAAGTACGGTTATCATCAGCTACATAAGCAATATCACAACACATAATAACAATACAAAGAGAGCCTTCTTCATAGTGCGGTATCCTTTGTCATTACAGTTTTCTTACAGTTTATAAGCACCAAAGATACTTTTTAAACTGAGCTTTTTAAATTAACAATATGAATGTGCGTACGATGCATTGTAGGTTGTGCATACTGTAACTAGTCTCACTTTCTCGAATTGAATAGGACGTAAACAATACTTCCTTACAGTAGACGTATATTGAGAAGTTACTTTTTTACCTTATTTATTACCACTTCTATAATGTATATCATACTCATATTGTATAGATATGAGGTATAACAGTTGGCTATAATGTCAGGTGCATGATGTTGCTAAATTTGAAATTAAGCTTCAGCGACACATTTTTACAATAATACATGGAAACTTTGTAATCTTCAAATCGTTCATTGAATTCAATTAATTTGTTCGTTGTCTTATCTGTAAATGAAGAACCAATACAAATACAATAGATAGTTGCAGACGAGTGATTACCAGCTAGCCTATTTAAAATCCATTGATTCTATGTAACATCTGTCATTTTAAATATTTCTGGAAAACACTCAAAACAGGTATAAATCCCTCCCCCTATGCCGTTGTCATTACGAAACACAATTTTCACATAAACAGCATTATCATAATAGTATTCGTAGTTTCATACTTACCTTATCTAAGAACTTCATTTACTTCATCTTCTCAATTCGATCATCAGTAAGTTTTTGATTATCACTGTGACGTATCGTAATACCATTCATAAAACGTTTTAACAATATTATTTGATGTAACGTACCATATCAAAACCATCGAAAGCCAAATCAGGAAAAAATAATAAACAATACATTTCTAGAAAGTATACTATCAACTACTAACCAGTAGTCCCCCTAACTACCAACAACTCCCATTTCTGTAACTACTTGGATTTATTAGAAATATAAAATGGGTTTTATTAATACATTTATTTACTTATTCATGGTTATGAAGGACTTTAACTTGTGAATGGAATTTTGAATGTGGTATAGAGCGAATAAATACTCGAATAAATCATTGGTATCTATCGTCAATCAAAAGATAAAGATAAAGAACAAAGAATTATATGGTTAACCCGGACGTACGTAACAAAAACATCTTTTCCAAATCTTGCCCTTTCTTCGCGGGATCCTATGTGGGTTATCCCATGTTTTTCCCGTACACGGGACGTCCCTTACCCTTCCCTCGCGCTTCCAGTGTAGGGCGTCCCGTGACTTTCCCATACACGGGACGTCCCTTATCATTCCCAAGCGCTTCCCGTACGGGACGTCCCGTGACTTTCCCAGACAGGGACATCCCTTAACATTCCCTCGCGCTTCCCGTGAGGGATATCCCGTGAGTTTCCCAGATGCGGGACGTCCCTAAGCCTTCCCTCGCAGGCCCTGACCGGCACATCCCAGAACTTCCCGTTTCCAGCAGTTAACCCGCACATCCCTTGACTTTCCCGCACGGGTCCCGCAGTATCATGTTTGTTGGGATAAAAACAAAACAAAACACAAACAGAATGAGGTGCCATTAGTCTTGTACAAAAAAAAAAAACAGAACGAAGTGCCATAAGAGTCTCGTGGACACGCTCGCTTCGCTCGCAAAATAAATAAGAACTAACCAATATCATTGTATCAATGTAGGGGCAGAATAAGAGTTCGGAGGACCAGCACTGAGGCAATAAATAGGTGGACTGTAAACACTAGGTCGAGTTCAGAAATAATCCGCACATACACAAAATACACTTGAAAGCAAAAGGAATATATTATCACAAATAACACATTACACTTCTATTCTTAAGTTACAATTACAATACATGAATTATGTGTGTTGTACACATGTGAAAATGAGAATAAAAGCGACAGTATTTCTACACGATGTAATGTAATTTGCACCCACACACAAGCACCATGCTCATGTGGGTACTCGCTTGCTCCTTTACAGTTGATTCACAGTGTTATATGACTGTGTCTAGTACTATGCTATTGTTTATGATACGATATTGTAATTAAATGTAAACAGAGTAACGAATAAAAGCTATTTTGATTGATTGATTGATTGATTTATAATAATTTGGTGCTAGCACTAGGAAAACGCTCTGTTTGACGCGTTGATAAGAGAGCGCGTCCATATCTACGAACATTCTGGCGAAAAGATTTTAATGCTAATACCAACAACAATTGACAACAATTCAAGAATGCGCATTGCAAAATTTTTTCTAATTTCCATAGCTATTATACTTCCCGACATTGTTGAATGCAGTGCAATTTGCGTTGCTAAGAATTTTCGCTGTCATGTTTTCGCCGCGGTCCGCCACCGTGTAATTTCTGCCTCTTATACGTATCGGATTGCGTTTACATTAGTATATTCGTAACCGGAAAAAAATTTACTATAAGATAGCCACCTCACATTTTGCCGTAACTGTGTTTCAGAAATATATTTTCGTGTAACTTTTGTGTAACTTTGCCAATATTTATCGTATCACCATAAAATGAACATATTCGTGACCGGAAAAAAAGTTTTAAAAAATATGGCTATCTCACATTTTGCTGCCATTTTGTTTCAGAAAAATATTTTGCAGTAACTATGGTGTAACTTTGTAACTTTTCAAACGATTTTGCCTCAAAACTATACACCTTCAATCCACATCAAGGCTTGTGCATAGTCCAAATTTAATAGTACTTAATAGTAAATGAAAAAAATTAACCTACTCTAAAAGTTAATATATAAAACTATTGACCTATAGTAAATACATAATAATATTGATCCCCAATTGTAAACCGATATAACTATTCACTCCAAATAGTAAATATAAAAAAATTAATGAAGTCTAATTATAAAATATACAATACTATAACGATCACCAATAGTAAACCAATATAACTATTTATGCCCAATAGTAAATGATTCAGAACTATTCACCAGCCAATAGTGAATCAATTAAAACTATTCACCGTCAATAGTAAATCAAAAAACTATTCATTTTCAATAGTAAATTTAAAAAACTATTCATTTCCAATAGTACATATTCATAAGGGGAACCTTATAAGTTGCATAAGAGATTCAGACATTTTATCATATATTTGTTTTATAAAATGTTTATATAATACCTTACATGCAAATATATATGGAAATATATATGGAATATATATGTTCATATAGGGTCCTTATATGCAAAATAAATGTGCCATATATGTTTCATATATGGAGTATATATGGGAACCTTATGGTTGCATATAAGAGATTCAGACATTTTGTCATATATTTGTTTTATTTAATGTTTATATGATATCTTATATGCAAATATAATATATTGAACTTATATAATGTTCATATAGGGTCCTTGTATATAAAATATAAGTGCCGTGTATGTATCACAGATGGAATATATATGAGAACCCTATAAGTTACATATAAGATATCCATATATGAATAATATGTGTAAAATATAAGTGCCATACATGTGTTATATATGGATTCTATATGTAAACCTTATAAGTTGCATATAAGAGATCCATATATGAATAATATATGTAAAATATAAGGGGCGTATATGTGTTGTATATGGATAATATATGAGAACCTTATAAGTTACATATAAGAGATCCATATATGAATGATAAATGTATAATATATAAATGCCGTATATGTGTCATATATGGATTATATATGAGAAACTTATAAGTTACACATAAGAGATCCATATATGAATAATATATGTAAAAAATAAGTGCCGTATATATGTGTTGTATATGGATTATATATGAGAACCATATAAGTTACATATAAGAGATCCATATATGTATAATTAATGTGTCATATATGTTTTTATCTAATTTTTATATGATATCATATATGCAAATATATATGTGTATACTTATAAAGTCACCACATATATAAAACTTATAAGCGTTTTATATGTCATATATGTGCCTTATATATGCCGTATATCTCATATATATCTCATATATGTTTCATATGTGAAATATATAAAAATTTCAACGTGGGTGAGTGTGTACTTACCAGGCTTGAACCAG